>KB671831.1:16379-46875 GCA_000349105.1 Anopheles epiroticus | reverse complement strand
TTAAGATTCTTGATATTGGTGGGCTACACTCAGTCACAGAAGGAGCCACAAATCACATTAGTGCTCTAGTTAGGCCTCTTGACCGCACAGGGGTTGTTGTGCCACCGAAGAAGAAGAAGAAGAAAAAGAAGAGCCACCCCATTATATTGCAAGGTGCTTTTTTACATGGTTTAAACCCAGTGAAATGAACAAAATACCTTACTTATAAGTATTGAAGATGTCACTACCGAAAAAAAAAATATTGAAGATAATTAAAAAAATCATTTATGAGTTTTTTTCCTTTATCTTTATTTCCTTTACCTTTATTTACTTGAAATGTGTGGAAAGGCATAAAAAATGTTCTTCTAAGTACGAACTTAATTTATTTACTGAATTTTACAAAAAACATTTTTAGTGAGTTAAATTTCCGGTACCTTGACTTCACACATATTGTGCACACACACATAACAGGATGTCACTGTTATATTTGATTAAACTTGAAATAAATTAAAACTGACACAAATAAAATTTAACGTGGAATATATCAAATATTTGAATATTTTGCATATGTGTGTGCCCTTATATTCAAAATGAATATATTTCCCTCATAAATTGCCAAAAACATCATACTACAGATATTTGTTCCCCGTTGAAACGCTTTTTCATTCGTAACAGTGCGATAAAATTGCTTAATGCGATTGCCGACACGATGACACATGGATGTGTGGCGATTGCCGCTCGGTAAAACAATAATTTTAAAGTGTAAATTGAATTTATCATATTTTTCCCTTTTTAGCTTTGTCCCCGTCGTGTGAAGGGCGTGTGAAACGAATGAAGCAAGAAAGATAAATCATTTAACATATGGAAAGCACGCTATACACGGTGCACGACCGAGGCTGTTCAAAGTAATGTAAAACATTTCCCCCAAAATTGAGCGCCAAAAGAATAAAAGGAAAACAAGTCAGAATTTCAAGTGATACTGGGATAAAAAAAAAACGAAAATTGCAATCTGTACTAATGGGACGAGTGGCGTTGGGATGATTTTAATGTGCGTTTGGCGCACGAAGAGGAGCCTTTGTTGTTGCGGCGATGATGATGATGACGCGCTACCACCCAGTATTGTCGAGATTCGCCGGTTTCCCTCTCCACACAAATGAGCTGTTAGGTGAAAACAAAAATACAAAACAGACGAGCAAAAAAAAAACAAACGCGCAGTAAAAGAAAATAGAAACCAGAACCAACCTGATGACACTTGGAAATGATTAATTGTCCGTGCGAAATATGCTGTAAATTGCAATTCGATCGTGGTGAATGAAATCACCCAGAAGCTGGACTCATGATCTCTTTGTGCTCCCCTGTACCACCCACCCGGCCACCCACCCTTCTTTTGACGAGATTTACCGCCCGGCGAGTGGCAAACAGTTTCGTGTGCTTTGTGCACATTGTAACGAATGCCGTCGGGTGGCGTCTGTTTTTTTTTTATGTTGAACTAAAAACTCGAGTTTTGTCATGCCCATATCTGCGTGCTGCGGACCCATCGCATTTTCCGCCAACCGCCCGAACTGGGTTGAGATTCGATGTCGACGTTGACACTCCTGGCGGGGCCGGGCAGGGTCTGTTGAACTCACTGTCCAAGCAATATTGAGTGGTTTAAAAATAAATCAATCTGACGGTGGGGTGGCATTCGGGATTTCCCGCTGCAGTGAAATGAGACATTGAATTAAATTTCATTTCGTAAGGGGGGGTAGGGGGTGGGTGGAGTCGGAGTGGAGAGAGGTACGGGTACGTTGGGAAGATGGAGTGTCTGATTGCTCATAATAGAATTGTGGCTTCTGGCAGTGCGGTGTTAGTTACTCCGCGATGCAAGAAGTCGCTGCGGGATGAGAGTCAAAAATGGAAATTAGGTAAAAACAGCTCAACTCAAGTGTAGTGCAAATATTTTTGCTTCTTACGTGATTTATGGGTAATTTAGTGTTGTAAGAGGCTGAGGGGATCGGATGAGAAAGTAGAAAGTAGAACAAGTTTGTTAGCCTCCGCCACCCCGAAATGAAATCGCAAGAACCAAAGCAATTGGGATTGGTACTAATGTGCAGAATGTTAAATTCACTGCAAATTGAACGATGTTCAGCAAAATAATGAGTGTACGCTTGGATACATTTATTATGGACGCGAAAAAGTCAATGTCTTGCAAAGGCGAGTATTGTCATCCTTGCGCTCGAATGGTTACGCAGAAGCGTGTCTGCAGTGAGTTTGTGTTGCCATGGTGCGAAACGGCCTCCCGAAAGGCAATATGTTAAGAGGCATTATGCTCCGGGAGAATTATTTCTGCACTGCTTTGTTGAATAGGATGCCACTGTTCTTCAAGCCGTTTGTGTAAGCTTATTCAAATTCAACCAGGCGAAAGCGATGGCCTCAAAACGGCAAGAAGTTTACATGGAGCGAAACAGGAACAGCTTTCCTTGCTCCAACACCCCCTGGAAATTGTGTAATTTTTGTAACACAATTGCTTTAGAATGTGTTCCAAAGACTTTAATAAACATTTTGGATATTTTTCATTTTAATTTCACATCAAACCGATTTGAACAAATATTTTTTCCTAACATATTATATGATTAACCATACATTAGCAGGTCGTAGCAGCAGTCTTTTTATAGGGGTTTTATAGGGATTAATAGAAAATAATTCAACTATTATGGCTAGTAACTTGGGTAAATAACCCTTACGCTAACTTCCATTCCGTTAAGTTAAGCTTACGCTTACTTCCATTCCGTACGGTGAAGCTATTTCACACTAAATCATATTGTAAAATAGACACAGACAAAAAGATGTAGTTATACAGTGCATTCCATAATTATATGAGCACTTTCCGAATTTAGAATATTAGCGTTGGTCAATGTATGTTGAAATGTATACCGCTTTTGTATTTGAAGTTATTCGAAATGGTTTACAATCTTTATGGTTAAATTATGTAAGCTATACGGCCTGGTCATTACTACGGAAATACAAAAACAGACATTTCTACAGGCTTTTTGTTTCGATGCAAAAATGTACCTCGTTTTTTATACAGGCTGTCCCTGAGTTACGCAGATTCGGAAATAAGCGGTTTTGGAAATTTGACAGCTGAATGGAAATATGGTACTTATTTTAATGCATCAATTGGAATTTAAAAATAATTTACATTTTAAAGAAATGTTAAAATAACAAATTTAGAAAACTACGCAGGCATTCTGTAAAAAATCAACGAAATAAATAATAGAACGAGTCGAAACCAATTTATACAAACAAAAAATTTTCTAGGTTTAGGCAGTTTTTTTTTTAAATTTTGTGTAATTCAACTTCGAAAATAAAAATCGTGCAACGAAAATTCGAGAAACGCAGTTTCTGCCCGGTCCCTATTGTTTTTGGTTTAAATTAAACTATGCATGCATTTATGTGGTTTTATAAAAATTCTAAAGAATAGAATTATACGCTACTGTTATGAGTCATCCAAACGAGACGATTTTTAGTAAAAATGTAAGAATACTAGTTGTGAAAAAAAGAAATTCCGAAAATAAATTGAAAATGCAAATTATTCTACCCACAGCGCAAAGTGTTTTGGTAAACCTTTTTTCCATACTTTTTTCAACATTTAATTTAATAATATAAAAATACGTGTTTTTAAAGCTATCCCAACTACTGCACTATGTCTGTCCGCAATACCCAAAACCATAGTGGACGACAAAGAAAATGTGTTTCGCAACCTGCGGCATATTGTGACAGCAATCGAAACAGTCGTTTGGTGTAAAATCAGAAATGGCAGCACATGGCAAATATTTACACCAGCAGATGGTTGGAACCGTGCACCGAGATCCCAGATCATTTGACTGCGCCATGTGTGGCCCCGGAAAGCCGCTTCCAGCCGTCGGTACGCTATAATTATTAATGCAACGAGATCCGTCTTCAAAAGCCGCGTGCTCGTTTGGGTGTAAAATTGAAACCGGTCCGGAAACGGGGTGACGTGTAAAACATTCGGCCGGCCAGCGGAATATGATCACTGGTGATCGCCATTTCAACCGAATACACGTTGTAATGGTGGAGCGGTTTGCATGCATTGGACGTGAAGTTGTGTCTAATTATATATTTTGTACAAGTTTAACATCCAACCACTATGTCCTCTTTCTAATATGGGTGCCCTTGAAAGGACACAGACTTAAACATCTTATCACGAGGTGTGCGTTAACTAGCGAGTTAAAAGTTTCTGAAGACGGTTATATTAAATGTGCTGCCCTAATGAGAATTTACTGCTACCCTCCTATCTACTTACGGCGCTCGTTTGCTTCCGTCATCTCTCCCGAGGGCCGTTCGCCCAAGAAGGGGGGGGGGACACGATGAGAATAGTTCTGCATAGACACTCAATAAGGTTAACCGTTAATTGATGGATGGAACACTCCCTTTTCACCGTGGCCGTTCCTTTACCGTTCTCCCGGTGACCACGTTTTGCTCTTCGACCTACGAACACTCCAATGGGTTCGCTAGTGTCGCCTGCGGTTTGGCAGCAACATTTTCATTCCACTGCACTGCACAACCACACACACACACACAAACACCCTATATTAGTAGACACACATCGGCCTCGTGCATGTGTGTGTGTGTGTGTGTGTTTGTGTGTGCGTAGTGTCAGACGTGCCAAAGGTCTTCGTTTGAATAATAGAGTTGTTAATCTCGGTCGGTTGCGGTTTTCCCGCAAGGGAAGGAATGAAACAACCCCACGGGACAGGACGGGAAAGAAAGGAAAAAGTGTCTGTGTGTGTGTGAGTGTTTTTCCTCCGTTCGAATATTTTCTCTCCCCTGTCAAATAAATCGATTATGAAGTTGCTTGCTGGCTGACTGGGTGAGTGGCACAAAATAAATCATAGCTTTAAGCATTAATAAAGTATTGCTTTGACAGGCACCGCTCGTTTGCTAATAGAAGAAAATCAAAACACCACCACCACCACCACCGAGGGGCGTCTCATTTTCGAGAAGCGTTGAGGTATTTGGCTGTGTGTTTAGGTTTTTTTTTCGAGCATAAGTTTTAATGAATGAAATTGTGATGAAAACGAAACCTTCTCTCGGGTAAAGTGTGACGCATTTTGTTGGTTTTTGCTAAGCACAAATACAAACGAAAATGGTTCGAATTGGGGTGCCGTAACGGTATAGTCAAAGATTTAGAAAGTAAATATTCACGCAAGGTACCATAAGTTTGATGTAAATTGTAAAATTACTTTATCCATCCAATCAGTTAATTAATGTGTGACAATATACATTTATTTACCAATTTCCTCCCCTCACAAGCTCTTTGCCCGTTTGTGGTGTTTTTGGGGGGAACTTTGTCCTAAAGTTTACCTCCCCCCCCCCGAAAGGGAGATAGAAACCAACGGCGCTTAGTCATGAATCATTATCCATGTTTTAACGCAAAATGTAAATCTCGAAAACGCAAAAGCGACACGCAGCAAAAAGCGGAGGTTTTATTAAAACGGTGCGCTGCGTGTACAGAGGGCACCCTGAGCGGGTGGGGCGCACGAAACGGATTTAAATTATCCCCCGGTGGATTGTTTATACTCATTTAACGCTAACCTCGAGCCGAACAGGGGTGAGAGAGAGAGAGAGAGAGAGAGAGAGAGAGAGAGAGAAGCACCGCGAGTGCTTGACGCTTCGTTTCACGACCGCGTTCCGCGAGACGAGGATGAGCCGGGCCGGTTCCGTGAATCGTGAAAAATCTGCTACCGTGCTACCGTTTACACTTTTCCGAGCCGGGCACGGAAAGATCAGAGCATTTCTGCCCGGTGCACGACGGCGGTGGTTGATTGGGTTGTGAAAATTCGCTACCACACCGAGAACGTAACCGATCGTCTGACGATAATTGATTAATAATCCCGCAGTGTTTTCGGCTCGGCGGTTGGGACCGGGGCAAAGTTTCAAAGGCGTCCTGTGTGGCAGTATAATTGCTTGATTTACTTTTAATTATCGTCTGAACGCGTTCGGCGGCCGCGCTCACGCAAATGATGTGATGTAGATTTATGTTGTTAGCACATTTTCGGAACAAATCAGCACACACTGGTTAAGGTGCTTTGCTTTCGGTTTACGTTAGCATCGTACAGCTGTGGAGTTTTGAAGAAGTGTGTATTGGGTGTGTGTGTAAATACAAAATAATACCGTTACATTTATTTGATGAATCAGCTTGGTGGAGTTTTTAGTCTTGATGATCTACAGACAGGGTGTGACATAAAAGCACGACAAATCTCATACACTTTTCAGTTAATAGGTTTTCGTTATTCATTTTAGAATGTTATTACACACTGGAAACAGTTTGTTGAAATATTGCACGATTTTCATATGAATATTGTTTGACATTCATTTTGAACTCATTAAGACATGCAATACTGATATTAATTGTTTTTGTTTTTAACAATTTGTTGTTTAAAATATTACAGGGTCGTTTATCTTTGGCGAACAGAAAAGTCTTTAAAAAAAACTATGCATACATTTTTACACACCTTACTGGTTGGCTTATCGGGCGCTACAACTGGTTGGTTCAATTCCACAGAAAACAAATTACCTCAATAACAGAAATAAGCAATACTGCAACAAGATTTTTCTTTATTTAATTTTTTCAATGTACTAAACTTGAACTGTATTGTAAAATTGAAATCAAATATGAATGTACCAATTTTTTGTGAGAATTCCAGTGGTTTTTTATGATTTTATTAAAAAAGGGCTTAAGGATTCCGTAGAAGAGCATTTTAATTGATTTAATTTATCTTATTTCTATTGTATCTTGAAAAACAATCAATTCAATTTCTTTGCTTACCATTAATATAATGGAAAGAGGATTCAAACACTCATCGGTTTCATTCACTCATCGTTGTACATCATTTGATTTGACAAATTTTAGAACAGGTTATTTTCCTTAAAATCATTTTGTAAGTAAAAAAAATCAATAAGCGTGGCAACTTGATTAATTAAGCCAGCAATCCATAGTATGGAGCAATATTGCTCTTTTTAATTTTAAAACATAAAAAATCTGTATGAAACAAGCGATAGTAAAGTTATGCTACACACTGTAGGTACCCAACAGTGCTGCGCGCAAATATGTGCAGCAAGCTACTCATCCAGCGTAACTCATAACCCAAATATATCACTTACGGTAGAGTAATTAAAGCATGGCTGGAGTACTATACAAATTCAGCGCATTAGGCCAGTCACCGAAACCATCAACTCCCTCCTCCCCCCATCACACCATCACATGGCGTTCATGTTTGTCGCACTAATTATTGTTGCCGATGGTGCTTTCGCCGGCAACACGGTTTAATGCGGTCGGTGGCAAAACAGTGATCAAACAGTAAGCGAGAACGGCTGGAGCGTTTAGGGATGAGAGACACCGAGTGCGCCTAGAAGATAATGCTGTTATGGAATTTAGATTTTCAGCTATCCATTTCCAGTGGGGTGCCTTTCTTCAAATTTTGCTAATTTGCACCCATCGATAGTTTCGATAAAAGATACAAT
Organism: Anopheles epiroticus; assembly: GCA_000349105.1. Lineage (NCBI taxonomy): Eukaryota > Metazoa > Arthropoda > Insecta > Diptera > Culicidae > Anopheles > Anopheles epiroticus. Next base: position 39,372 of record KB671831.1, on the reverse strand, counting down.
GAACGAGGCACCATGAGTGTACTACTTACTATAAAGGGACGTTCTGGTAGGTGCTTGTCCACCGATGGGTGTAGCTGCTCCTGTAAGGAGGAGGGTCTCGGGCGGAGATGTTACGAAGGGAAATTAAACTTCCGCAAACTTTCCTGCCTACACAGGTCGCGCGTGAATGTTGTTGAACTCGCATGCCGATACCATTCATATCGACACGCCATTTCCTTCCTCTGTACGGTTGTACGAGCGTAGCAGATGGTTTCTCAAGATGCCAGTACACGACATGAACGCTTCCAACGCTTCTCAAAACATTGCTGACGGCGGGAAAAAGTGCTGGATCGAATCGACGGTTCGCCTTGCCGAGTCACAATCGCTGGCAAACCGTTTGATGTTGGGACTCGTACCAGGGCGTAGTTATTTATGGTTGAGAAACAATAAATTATTTTTACTTACTCTCGTGTGATCTCTATATATAGTATAGGTGCTTGCGAGAACAGATCTGTCCGTTTTATATCGTCGTTTGATTGTGGCTCGTGGCAGCAATAAATTGCCTTACATGGTTAAAGTAAATAAGTTTGCGGTAGCAAACAAAACCAAGTTTTGGCGAGCCATTAATCTTTGGTTCAATTCTTCACATGGTTTACAGCCATTTCATACATGAACACTAGCGCTGGGTTCTCGGAAGCAGCTTTACTCCGGAACCGGTACCATCTTTATGTAACACACGGCTCTGGAGCCGCTCGGAGCCGGAGGAACCGTCCCAGGGCCGTCGGAGCCGTTGGAGTCGCCCGGGCGTCTTTTAGCCACAACGATTTTGGCGGCTCTGCCAGCTCCAGTTACCGACTATCGGTTCCGAACGGCTTCGACGGTTCCAACGCCTCCGGGCGATTCCAATGTTTCCGAACGACTCCGGCAGCCGACTAGCGGCTCCGGACGGTTCCGACGGTTCCGGACGACTCCGGCAGCCAACTAGCGGCTCCGGACGGGTTCCGAGCTCGGGGTATTGCACCTACGTTCCGGAGCCGCTTCCGAAATTTGAGGAGTCATTTCGATTCCGGGTTTTCATCGAATTCACCCATCACTAATGAACACATTATGATTGTGGTATTGCAGTATTAACTGCGTTTTTGTTTTCTTTGGTTTGAGTCTAATTGAGCCTCAGCATGTTTTATTCGAATAACGAACTTTGATTGTTTCGGTTGTCATGGTGATGTCATGCGCCCATCGAACTTCGAAAATCGTCGTTCGAATATACCTTGCAATGGCTCATCATATTTCTGTATATATATATTTTTTAATTATTTTTTAATAATAAATTAATAAATTATTTTTTTCTGTAGCTTATGAAATATTATGAACCATCCTTGCACAGCAATAGAAAATAAAAACAAACAAAACTTTGAAGAACGTATCAAACCAACCGCACCGTTTGATACTCCTCTCTATCTAATCCGATAGTGAACAGGATTCTATCGTGCAGGTTCGTTATTGCTGTGCTAAAAATCAACTCTTTTGTAAACATACCAGTCGAATGGCGACCAGTCGAAGGATCGCATCGCAACTGAGAATGTTTTGCCCACGGATTATGATTGGCTCGCATAAGCGAACTCTGCCAACTCGGTTGAAAAGGGCTGCAGCCACCGGTCCGCGTTCCCATTCAACCGGCTAACACTTATCCGGACTATTCGAAATGCTATTAAATATTCATTTCGACCACATACCACATCCTCCGGGCCGTGCTTGGCCATGTGCTGTGGGGGCCAGCGTGCAGGGACGCACTTCCATGGCGGAATGGACTAGGACAGAGCCGCTTTAAATGGCTCCTGCACGCTTCCCAACTCCGTAGCTTCTGCTTAGTGTCGTCACACTTTAACTAGCAGTGTTGCAAAAGTTCGCTACCGAGGGGAACCTCATGGGCTTTGGCCTTTAATGCTCATAAATTGATAAATTATACAAACAAACAACTAAACATACGGAAAGAGGAAGAACGAGAGAGTGAGAGAGAGAGAGAGAACGGTGTGTTAAGTTTGCTTACGACTAGGTACCGACGAGAATGCAAATGCTATGAATCCTGGCAGGGAAAATGTTTTCCAAAACACACACAGACAAGCGTACAGTGGATGATTGTGACGTTCAATTGAATTCATGTTGACCTTCTCATTTCGAACACGCATGAATGGGTTTGAAACCAGGAACAATGGTCCACTTGCACAAAGCGATTAGTGAACGTAGCGTGCAATTTCGGTCTAATAATAGATGGAAAAATCTTCAAATGAATACAGCCACAAGCCTTTTACAAGCTATGTAAAAGGATGGACCGTTAAACACGCATCTGTATCTTTTAACAAATATTTTCTAAATCATATTTTATAGCCTGTTACTAACGATGCTAATGAAATTCTTTTCTTCTTTAATTTTCAGGTAATTGTTTAAATCATCACTCCAAACATGCTTGTGTTACTTCTGATAAATAAAAGTAAGTTATTTAAAGGGCGAAGGTGAAGTGAAATGACGCATATTAAATATTTTTTGTAGTATGAAAAAAGCGTATACCAACTTATTGATTTACCGTGCACCGTGTTTTTGCCCGACCTGTACCGCACGATCCGTGAGCGGTTCAATTGATTGGGCTGATTTGATTTGCACAGGTCGGTGGACACACTTTCCGTTCGCCGCCGGTGTGGGAAAGAATATTTTGCTTGAAGCTTCACTTTAAACCTGGGCGAAATGCGAAGCGGGGCGAAAAACAAAAAAACAGCACGAATCGACCAGTTTTTCTGCAAGTGACAGTAATGACAACCGTTGCCGGTGGCGATCTCCCAGTTCATGCGCGCCAGTGAATAAGTGACCGGATGAATAATTTTTTTTTTCTTGCCGCAGTCGCTTTTATTTCGACCATTTCGGCTATTCATGCGTGCTCCAACGTCTGGGGAAAAAAGCGGACGACGGTATTATTATGGGATTGTTATGAAAAGCGGTCATTTGGAAAATCGGCCGAACGCACCGGGCTACCGATGCTACAAAGCGTGTCACCGGGTCGGTGACGCGTGGCTGTTTTTCTTGTACGGTTAAGTGAGTGTTTTAAGGGGTACGAACATTGGAGAGCGTACAATTTGAAAGAAAGCTTACAAAAAGCATATATTTTGGAATAATCATATTTTTTGTATGTTTTCTTAAATTGTCAGGATAGTTTATGCCAATCCTCTTGAACAATTTGATTATATTTTGCAACGTATTATGAACGATGAGCTGTAATGTTTTTTCTTTCATTAGGATCGCTTTTATTTATCTCTGTAAAATCCGGTAAATGAATGTATTACAGTAAAACCCGCATTTTCTCCCGATGAATGCTGATTTTTTATATGATTCCTGCAAGACAAAAACCTGGTTTTTGATTCAGTATTTTTGTTTATTTTTGCTAACTCTTTCTTTTCTTCGCTAACTCTTTCTTCGGGCATGAAAAATCTCTAGTTTTCTTTAGCCAAAAATGCAAAAAAATGCATTTTGTTTGGTTTCCAATAACATCCAATAACAAAATAAAAATTTTCAAAAACCCTGGAGATGTAAATTTTCCCCTTACTAGTTCTCTTACCCGAAAAAAGAAACGCTTAGCGCGTATACCGTGTTTAGCATTATGGTGTATTTGTGTGTTTTTTGTTCTTTCATATTATTATTAAGGTTTTTCAAAACATACTATTTGATTTGCGTTGTAAGATGCATTTGTCCGACAAACTATCTAAAGATGATAGAATTTCAATCAACTCAAAACATGATTTTTTCTTTAAAGGCACAGAATTAGTTCATTCTAGTTTTTAAGTTCGAACAGAGTACTAATAGCGAAAAAAAAGGATTAACTTAAAGGATAACGATTTCCATACAAATTGCCGAGCTTTTATTGCTGTTGATGAGAAAATCAAATATATTTCATAAAATCCCATATAAATTGAAATATGGTAAATAAACAATACACACTGACGACACTGGAAGTGATGAAGATAAACGTGAGAATTTAGGAAAGCTGAATTATATGAACAAACATAATAAAATAGCTTACTGTGTCCAACTTTTTTACATTTGCATATAAATTGACCACCACGTCTGACTAATGACGTCTCCTACAATTACGTTTGCGCTAGAATTAAATTTGCTATCCAATGTTCACATTATAATTTCCTACGAAACTATTGATTTTTATCTTTAAATGTATCATTTAAATAATGCTTTATATATGATGCTCATATATAATTGATTGAATTGAATTGATTAATTGATTTATCGTACTTATTTTTGTGAGGTCCGTTTAATAAATTCATAATCACTTAATATTCAAACACATGAAATTCTTTTAACGTTTTATATGCGCTATATAGAGCTCGTGCATTTAATATAATTTTTCCGGGGTTTGCCTGTAATTTTGTTCATATCTCTGACTCATGTCACTCAACTATTGTCGCATCACTCTCTGATGAAAATATGATGCGGATATTATGCCTGTTAGTTTGCATATAATTTTCATGTATCTCATTCGAGCGAGCACGACAATGATCCACTACGTTTCTCCACGTTTGACGGCACACACGTGTTGGTTGTCGTAATGCTATGTCCTGCTCGGCCGAGGCACTCGTCTCGGGGCTAGAAATTTCTTCAACCAAAATAGTCCCCCCAAAGCTAAAGCTATGCCCATGATTTCTTCCCCCTCCCCCCCGCCGTTGTTGCCAAAAGTTGTGCCGAGCGGTCCGATGGTCGGTCGAATAGTGCTGGGCTGGGCATGGGCACCCGCACCAGCTATGCTACCCCTACCCTCTCTCTCTCCCTCGCTCTTGGTAGAAGTAGCACTTTTCGGTGATGTTATGTGAAAAATGTGCGCTGCTCCCGTGCCTTATGTGGCGTTTTCGCTCATCACGAACCGCATACTTACGGAAAGGCAGAAGTTCTTTCGCATTCGGCTGTACGCGGGCTTAACATTCCGCTGCCTCAAATACCAGCGCGCGCGCTTGTGTGTGTGTGTGTAACGTTCTTGTTCTATGCGATCGTCTGCTGAAGGTATGAGTTTTCCACAAAAACCCCTCAGGGCGTTGATCCTTTCATCAACAGCGACGGATCGACGAACAACGGACAGAAGGCTTAGACACCAGAACAGAAACTTTCAGCGCGAAACAGGGACGGGGAAAGGAGCCTAGCTGCTGCTAATCCCTTTTTCTAGCGGTCGAGCGTTATCCTTTGCGTTCTTGTGTGTTTGTGGAGCACCGGGTAGGGGTCGGTGGTAGTGGTGAGACACAGGAGAAAGGAATGCAATCGGTTTAGTTACGTAAAGTGAATGGTTAAATTTTCAGTGGATCGGTAAGAGGCTTTGCTCGTTCCCGACTCAAGCTTTGTGGCTTGGAATTCAAGCCCAGCAATTGAAAATGGAACAGATACATTTGTTTCGAGAGAGAAAGAGAGAGCTCAAATTCAACATAAAAATTATTCTGTTTTTAACGATAAAAAGATTGACTATTTAAACCATAAAGCAACCAAAACAGCTCCTGGATGCTACCATCTGTTCGCTATGTTTACACCGCCGTAACATGCTTATCGACACAGTCCATTTGTTGGCACATCCCGCTCCCATGCTGTACCAGCCATGATGTACGTCCTTGTAAATGGCTTCATCAATCGACCAAAACTGCTGGGTGGGCATCCGTTTTGCCAGCATTTGTTAATCCGCCCTTGCCGTTCGCCGTTCAATCGCCGTCCGCTGATTGCGATGACGATCATAATCGTTACTCCCGTCACTTGGAACTCATAAAACTGTCCCCACGCCGCGGCCACATCGTTACCATTCTCCGACTGGCTGGCTGGATCGAAACTGCACGTGACCTGCGGGAGAAAAATGGCGGCACGATGGCAAGGTCTGAAAACGAGGAAAAAGAAGGATGTATCTTTATTAATTACATTCCCTTTACGTTCTCGAGTCTCCATTCACACCGTCCCATCAATCCATTCGCACCCGGTTACTCCCTTCCCAATGTGCGCGGTGTGAAAATTGGGAGACACATAACCATCAGCGGTTACATTTTTCGCACCCACCCTCCCCAGCCGGTTCCCGAAATTAGCATAAAACACAAAAATCGAATTTGTATTGGAACGTGACGGGACCCGGTGTAAAAGCTAAAATCAAATAATTATGCTAATACCATTGCGGTGTGCGTGATGCTTATTTGTGGCATACAAATCGAGACAAAAATTCGTCATATTATAATTTTACTTATTTTGTATTATAAATATCCACCGGACTGCGCTTGCACCGCGCTTTAAAGTGGTGTTGCATTTCGAATTTCAATTCGCGTTCCGCTTGCAACCCGACCGAATCCACCCCCAGATGCGCCTGCCAAAAACGTCTATTATTAGCGAATAAAACTGTGGCACGAACCTATTAAAATTTAATTACCCCTATAAAGTGTGTATCTTGATCTCTCATCTTTCATCTTTTCGGCGCTGCGTGCCCTTTTTTTTTGCGCGCGCGCGCGGGGTTGGAATATTTAGTGAACGATTCGCTTCCAGAGCCAACTCTGCCTGTACCAACGCATTTGCAGGGTCTCCCCATGAGGCCTCTTCCTTCAACAGTGATGGTTTTGCTAGTCGATCGTCATGGCTATAACGAAGGGTAGCGCTTCGGCAACGGGACGAGCTTAATGAATGCAAATCGTATGCAGTAGCCGTGAATAAATGCATGTCAAGCATGGCCACACAGGAAAATGGCCAACCGTGCGCTGAGACGCGCGCTTAGTTGTGCGACGGACACTCACCCACACGTGCAGATTCGGACTTTGTGTGTCCTCTGTCTAATAACGCTACACAATCGTGTTAACTGCAAAACACCGATTAACACGTTTACGGTGTCACACAACCGCCGGGTGTGATGTGCGCTGCCTCTGGCAGTGAAAATGCACTGTTAAAGACGAGCAGAGGGAGTGTTGGAATTCCTGTACCTGTCCAGTGTCAAGGTTACGCGTCCACTTGAATGATGTAATGCGCTTACGCAAGCTGCATCCTTCAGGGTGGGAACTGGTTTCCGTGCGAGCTGTACTAAACACGGTGGCCTGTGCCACTTATCGGCCACAGCAGCACGCAATGTCTTAAAGGTAACACAGCACTTTCACCGGCCCGGGCTTTCAGGTGGTGGTCCTAGGGCAATTGAAAGCACCCGGACTCCACCCGGAGTCCGATGTTCCCATGGACCACGATCGCCTGGACGATGATTGTTCGAAACTCAATCAATTAATCAATTACCCGGGAATGATTAAATATTGCAACATCAGATGATAAATTAAACCCTCTCGATATATAGGCCGTACACGGAGGAACAAACGCAACGAGCGGCGATAAGATAAGTGGTGATGCTTTACTTTATTTCCTGCTGACCACCTGCTAGCGCCCGGAGCGCTGCCGTAACACGGTGCGCAAGGCTTTGGGGGGGTGGGGCTAATCGGGTCCGCGAGGCCACCGCTTATCCACGGTAGCGCGTTCCGAATTGCAGTCAATCATGAAATATATGGTAAATGCCGCGTACTTCGCGGACTTTCGTAAACGTAAACACTCTCCGTTGGGCGGATGGGCGCTTATCTTGTTCGGAAAAAAAGTGTGTTTTCGTCCTACCTTATTACAATCTTGACCCTCGCATGGGGCAATAAAAGTGTGAACAAAAGTGACGTTTGAATGGTAAGCAGGCGAGCATAATCTAATGATAACGAGTGTGCCTACTGGAAACTCGCTACCAGCGCGAACCGATAAATTGATTAACGCACGCTAACCGGGCCACTAGTTTTTGTGGTGAGTGCGCGCGATCAGCATACAAGTTACCGGGAAGCCTCCGCTAAAGGATTAACATACAAAATGAAGAGTTTGTTCGTTTGCTTGCTGCTGGCACTGGCGGGTCAGGTAAAGTGCTCTCTAAAGTCCGTGCTCTAGTGGGGGAAGGCAATGTTAACTAACCAGAGATGCCCTTCTACAGTCTCTCGCTCAAAGCCAGGAAGAGTTTGTGGAGTACCTGCTGGAGATCCAAAGCCAGGCCGAAGCGGTCCACCAGCTGATGGAGGGCACGTTCGACAACATTCGCTTCTCGATGAGCGACGAGCTGGTCGAGCTGAACCGTCAGCTGATTGCCCGCATGAACGAGGGTCTGGAGGAGGTGGAACAGATCCGCGAGGATACGGAAGCGTTCGTCGGCGAAGCGTCGGCTCCCGCGGCCTGTGTCGATGTGATCACCACCAACTGGGAAAATGAAATCGAGTGGGTAGGACAGGCGCTGTCGCGCTGCGCCAGCCGTGCCAACATTCAGATCACGTCGCGTACGGCCGATGTCCACGCCGCTCTGGAAGCCGCCCAGGTCCAGTCGACCGAGCTGCAGAACATCGTGGTGCGTGGATTCATCGACTGGAACGCGATCGACTACACCGAGCAGCTGTCGGAGATTGTCGGAGCTCAGATCCAGGAGAAGTACAACTACTTCCAGTCTATTACGCAGCCCAACCTGGAGCGCGCTCTGCAGGGTGTGTTCGATCTGGACGACAATCTGCTGCCCGAGATCGTGACCTGCGTTGACCGTGGCGTTGAGCGCTTCAGCAACTACGGCCAAGTCATCCGTGACACGCTGTCCTTCTGCTCGCAGTAAGTGGCAGTTTCAAGTGTTTGTTTTCGTTTAATAATTCCTGTGTATTATAAATGCTGCTAAACATGCGCATGATTGAACATAAAATAACAAAACTGTGCTGACTTCTTCAATTAGGTGTGTTGCATCAATAATATCACGGAGTAATTATGTGAGTAGAGTTTGCTTTTCGTAAGTGGCCATTACGCTTGCATCTTAATTTTTGTAAAAGTCCTTTTTACCTTTTCTTGAACAGCAGATTTCTCTTGCAGAGGAGAATTTTGAAACGTGTTTAAAAGCTGTATAACGTTTCGATTAACGAAATGTTATCAGATACGCACTGAGGAAGTAATAAAACTCGTTGACAGCGGGCTTTATCAAGGACAAACTGACGTGGCCTGCCCTTTGCCGCATGACGCACAACGAGAAGGCTTTCTGTATATGATCCCCCAATATTTCCTGCAAACCAGAATTCGTTTCATGTTTTGCACAGTTCAATCAGCATGTTGCCTTTTACTGACACTCTTTCCCTTCAGTTTCGTAGCACCGTACGGGACCTTACCACAAACATGTGCCAACCGTGCGTGTGCTGTGGCCATTTTGGCTTAGGGATGGGACCTTCGAATCTTCGTGATTTCAATTCCCTTTAAATTACACTGTCCTCGAACCGATAACCTTCGCCTGTAACCCTTCCGATCGCTGATCGAATCGTGAGTTTAATTTAGGCCGGACGCGCGTGCCTTCACTTCCCCCTTTTCGGATAGCGTTTCCTATCCACGGAGGTCCCAGCACGCTCTCCAGAAGAATTAGCGAAGTATCGACAGAATTCGGATTAACTACGTTCATTACATAAGCTGCTTTCCGTTCTGCCTTCCTTGCCCGGAAGGTTATCATCTCATTGACGCAATACTACATCTTGCGATTTTGGACACACGGAATGTGTGTATACTTCCTTCGTTCGAGTGACTTCGGCTCAAGGCGGGTGCGAAAGAGATTGCTAGCTTTTGCTACATTTCGCCTTTTCGCCGAAGAACCGGTGCGGGGCGAACGTAAAATTGTCTCGTCATTAGTCGAATCTGCCGATAAAGCGTAATTATCTTAATACCGCCTTATATTACTTTATTTCTCTGAGCCAATGCCTTGGACCGAGCGGTCTGTTTTGTGTGTGTGTGTGTGTGTGTGTGTGTTTAGCGCTATCTTCCAATAATGTACGAATGATTAGACAAGCAGTCCACCTACCCGCACGAAGGTGGTTGCCGTTTCCTAATCAGCAGCGAGCGTCCGGCAAGATTATAGCAGATCGGAAGGACTCGAAGGAATGAGGCTGTTCCGAAAAGCAGTCGGTGATAAGGGTAACCCAAAAGCTTTGCCAGAGGTTGGTGACTGGAGAGGGGGTGAGAGTGCACGACGCTTATAGATGAAGCGATTAAATTAAGGGCAGTTAATTGGTCGGTCAACGGAATTCGTAAAAATGCGCCACAATTGCTCGAGGTGCCGGTAAGATAAGCGATGCCCAGGTGATTGTATCGGTTACTTTCAAACGATATCCGGCCAGCGGTAACACCCTTTAAACTGCATTGGGTGACGCCTGTTCGGGATTAGTTTGAACGCGGTCGTACACCGAGGTGGAAGTCTAAGGCGCAAAGCGTATCGATTTACCATGAAGAGTTTGTTCGTTTGCCTGCTGCTGGCGCTGGCCGGTCAAGTGAGTGTCGATCCTGGTGCAGGTTTATCACTTTTTTGGCACCGTTTGTGTGACGCCTTTTTGTTTGGTTTGTTTTGTTCCGTGTAGTCACTAGCCCAGAGTCAGGAAGAGTTTGTGGAGTACCTGCTGGAGATCCAGTATCAGGCGGAAGCGATCCACCAGCTGATGGAGGGCACGTTTGACAATGTTCGCTTCTCGATGAGTGACCAGCTGGTCGAGCTGAACCGTCAGCTGATTGCCCGCATGAACAAAGCTCTGGAGGAGGTGGAACAGATCCGCGAGGATACGGAAGCGTTCGTCGGCGAATCGTCGGCTCCGGCGACCTGTGTCGATGTGGCCACTGCCAACTGGGCTATTGAGATTGAGTGGGCTGGACAGGCGCTGTCGCGCTGTGCTAGTCGTGCCAACATTGAGATCACCTCGCGTACGGCCGATGTCCACGCTGCTCTGGAAGCCGCCCAGGTCCAGTCGACCGAGCTACAGAACATCGTGGTGCGTGGATTCATCGACTGGAACGCGATCGACTACACGGAACAGATCTCGGCTATTGTTGGAGCACAGATCCAGGAGAAGTACGAATACTTCACCAGCATCACCCAGCCAGAGCTGGAGCGCGCTCTGCAGGGTGTGTTTGATATGGACGACAATCTGCTGCCCGAGATCGTGACCTGCGTCGACCGTGGCGTGGAGCGCTTCAACAACTACGGCCGTGTCATCCGGGACACGCTGTTCTTCTGCTCGCAGTAAGAGGTATTACGTCCAAGGAGTAAGAGTAGCAATACACAACCATTTAAAATATACGTTTAGAATCAAACTTCCTTAAAAGAAAGAATCTTGAAATGCCTTACAAAAAGGCTCTGTTTATTTGGCTTCCTATCCACGCAACTCGGTACAAAACACAAGTACGTCATCAAAGATTGAAGGCATTATCTTCAAATTGGTCGATTACGTACGGATCTCGTTTATCGATGTTTACCAATCACGCCAAAGGGTGCGAAATGGGGCACAAATTATGAAAAGCCGATGTAGGCATGGTTATCATCTTGGACACGGTTCAATAATTCCCTAATATGCTCATTCGTTTCCTTCATTTACCATCCTGGGAATTTTCCTAAAAAATTGTCGCATTGCATTGCACTCTAGCAAACCGCCCATTTGTTCGCCACATTCAAAAGGTCAAGCGTAAGACGTTCGCTCAATCACCGTGGCACAGTCACCGTGCGGCAAACGGTAGTCGGTGACAGTTTTCGACAACATACAGCTGCACATCATCGAGTCCGTAAATTATGCCGGATGAATGAAAAACTAAACCAACCGTAAGCGTGGAAGCAGGCAAGCGTGTGCGAGCCGTAGCTTGATGGCATGCCTGTGTGTGAAGTGGTGGTGTGTCGGCGTATCGGTGCGCTTCAACGCGCCCGGCAGGAAGTGAGAAAATGCGCCACGCTTCCATTTCCGTCCAGCTGGTCCCGGGGAGCTGGCAGCTCCACAATGTCAAACGGACAGCGGTCGCTGCATGGCGCTATATCGTACGCATCATAAGCATCGTTTTTCGGTTCCGCCCCGGTACCTAGCACGGGAAAATCCGGAATTGTCCACTAGCAAGTGCTGCGAGCGGACGGGCACGGCAGCGAGCACCGTCTGGCTGTCGGACGAAATCTGTCCGACTGTCTGGTCTGGATGAGATGCTGTCCTGCTACCACCAGCTCCACCACCACTACCACGGCTTCCGAACCTGGTTGGTGAGAAGTTATTTATTAGATAATAAACAAAATTTCATTACGTCGGCGACGCGCTCTCGGACGTCGGCTTGCTGTGAACCGGGGACCTTCTCCGTCTGCACTGGACCCTCCTCAACATTGTAGCTGGGCAGAAAGGGGGTTTTGCACGTCATCCAGCGTGGCTAGCGAAAATCCACTCCACCACGTGTGTCAAGCGTGTACCATTTGCACGAAAATTTACGTGTGACTGTGAAACACATGTTGTCTGTTTGCATGTTATTTTGACGCAAATGCTGTTGCTGGTCATTAAGCTGCAGGAAAGGTTTGCTAGTTTAATGTCAACGATAAGTCAATTTGCATGTTCGGTGGGGCTGTCTGTGCTTATCCCGTGCTTCTGCTGGGCGAGCTATAAATAAAGAAAACCAAAATTTCTCAAACTATCTTGCACTGATCGTTCCTTTCCTGCTCCTCATAACCCTTAATAGTCAAGTATCTTTTCTTCTTTTATTTGTTAGAAAAAAAAAACCGTGTCCTCATTCTCGTTATAATGCATCGGCAAGCTGACCAGCGTGCAGCGGGAAGCATCGATGAGGCAAGAGAGCAAGCAAGAAAACAAATCATAAAGATCAGCTCCTCCATAAAAGCTAACGAAGGAGCGCGGCGTACCATTAGCATAACTGATGACACTGCACTTAACCCACTACACTTGCCGTCTTCGTGTTCGCCTTTCCGCGCGCAAGCTGTAGCAACGGGTAACCGGCAGCACTTAGAATGTGATCTCTTGACATGTTTGGCTGTGCTCATTTTACAATGGATGCTGGATTGATCGTTGCTTTCTAGCAGCGCTTTCTCGGCTAGACAAACTAGGTTACATTGCAACTCGAAAAACGATAAATGAGGTTTTGTTGTGGTAATGATGATGACCATTTGCACAGGCGGCACTATTTGCATGGCCCACTATGTAGAAATGCGGAACTACATTTATGCCATTATGTTTTTTGTTTCAAATTATAAAGTTAATTATTTAAACTAGAGTGTTGGGGACATTTGCATACTAATGTGATTTTGTTTTTGCTGCTGAATATTAATCACACATTGTGTACAAGTGGTAGATAAACGAGCTGTGGACCTAAAAACAGGCATTTATCACACGATAGCACAGAACGTTTTGCTTGCCGTTTTTCGCACACCGACGGCATCCCTGCGTCGATGGTAGAGGCAACCAATGTTGATACGATTATTTATCGCCTCCGGAAGACGAGTGGTGCGTGTTATTGTGTTTGCTTTGCAGGAGTTATTTATTGATTTAAGCTGATAATTTTGCATAAGTACATCGATATGGAGGCAATTTCAGTCGTCATTGCGTTGCGGGCATGCATGTGCCGCCGTAGCTTAAAATATCCTTCGTAGGTCCAACGTGCTTTAAAATTAATCCTGTTTGAATGCTTTAATGATAATGATGCTACTCATAGTGATAGTTGCGGTAAAGTATTAAAATGAGTGTTGAAGGTCAATGGTAAAAAAAATAGTATTTTAAAGTTCAATGTTATGCTGTTAGTATCTCATTGCTTAAAAGACTCAGAATTACGCATTACACTGGCACTTTTCTACACATTTTAAACGATTGTAATTGTTGCTAGCAATAAATGCGAAACAGCAACAGTACAGCACATGATTTATCCGAAGGACAACCGTTGTGTCACCACAGGTCGGGCCCGGCACTGCGGTTCCGACTGGTTGAAATTTGTTTAATGACACCGACGTGACTCGCCGGGAAAAGATCGTTCAATTTCTAGCACGCCAATTGACTTCTGATCTTCGGTGGAAACAATTTATTTCGAACGGCTCTCACTCCCTTTCATCTGCGCATCTACGGGTGCCTCATACCCGTTGCCCAGGCTGGTATATGGGACATGGTGGTCGAAGCGTGACTTAAGTAAATTGTGCTGGAGAACGTGTTGACCTTTGGATGAGAATATGTGGCGGTAAAACATTCGGTTCGGTCAGAGGCTTTTAGTGTCGTTGTGTAGAGTTTTGAACAGAGTGTTCATGTTTGTTGGTTGAACATGTTTTTATTCAATGTGATGGTATGACAAATTTCAAAATATTTAAACCACTCTCAATGATCTTACACTCTGTATCGTCCAGCAATTTTTTTGTGAGATAATATTATAGATTTTCACAAAATTCAAAGTCTGTGTGCCAACAGCCGCTCACTCCCGAGTTAACTCGTGTAGAGTGATTTAACTCTTGAAGAGTTTTTACACTCTTGAAAGTGTTAAATTACAGTGAATGAGTTGTTAGCCGACACGGAGAGTTTATTCAGAGATGAGTCTTTCCAATGATTTGATTCTAATTCATTCAGCACATAGATTTAACTCTTTGTGCCATTTTGAGCCATAATGAACATCACTTCACCGAACAGTTTATGCTTTTTCAGGGTTCTTTGGTTGCACAAAATTACTTCACATCCGAAAACACCACTGGAACTACAACACAATCTACACTTAATGATTATGTTTGCTACCTTGCTGCTCCAATGCTCGACGCGGTAGAACTCTGTTCGCAAATAATCTCAACAAATGTACTGTGCAGTTACCGTGCAGTTGACAGGTATGATGAGCCTGTTGCATACGGCAATAGGATTTTGTGGAAATATGAATATATTGATAGGATTTGTTTCCAAGAATGCAACAGCATCCTACGCCCTTTGGCATAACTCATGGTTTTGCATCACAGCTTGCAGGACTTTGGACTCCGTATAACTCTGTATAATGAACGGAAGATGCCATACGTATGTACAAAATGTGTTAAATGATAAAGCCAATATCACAACGGCAACAGGCTGTGTTCGATGTGTTCATAGACAGTTTGGCTATGCATTATTGAACACTAATCCTATTTTAAAGGAAAGCCCCTTTGTTGCCATTCAAATTCGATATTTCACCTGTCTTAATGGTCGTCAATAACTTCAGGCTCTTGATTAGCTTTGAAAGGTTGGTTATTACGTTGATCGTTGGTCTAACCTCGACACTTATCATTGTTTGGTGAAATTGATATTTTCTTCGAGCGTTGCTCTATTGGAATTGTTGTGGAATTAGAACCGCACTGTGATTGTTTGTTGGTACATGTTGAAGAGGAGATTAAATTTCATGATAAAGCTCCTACGTTAAGGCTTAAAGGTCCAGAATATGTAAAGTTGATTTGCTGTTGTTGGTACGTCCAAACGTCGATAGATTTATTGCTCTATACACCATACAATACAGCCAATTGAAAGATTCACTTCCAAAAGCACTTTCTTGCTGCATATTTCAATAGAACAAAATGAAGAACCACACCGATAGCGAGAACCAGCGCCCGAAAGGAAGCGAAAGATAATAACGAGGCAACGCAGAAATTAATTACAACAATTATACTCCGATGAAGAACATCTGTTGTTTTTTTGGGAAGCCACCGCCACGCCGTGTTGCATAATTATGCTGCTAATTTCATTTATCTTTCGTGCTGGTTGTTTGCCTTTTTGGCAAGAGTCTAATGCGGGTGCACCGAGAAGGTGTACAATTGCTGCTCCATTGCCATTTCTTCCCCCCCTTGCGTCGATTCGTTACGTTACTATTCTTTTCTCAAGTGTCTTTCGCACGCGGCATTCGTTCTAGCTGAATGTTTGAAGTCGAAACTCGACAATGCTCAGCTTACTGCAACGACCCCGAGCGGTTGAGATTAGCAGCCGTGCAACGACTTCACCAGCTGGGTTGGTAACAATCTGGTCGATTTTGGCTGCTTCCGGCGTGGGTCGAAGAACGCTTCTCCAGGCCAAAGCAATAATGAAGTGAGAAATAATAAAGATTGAAATATTGGACGGAAGTGTGCGCAACCACCACCGTCTCTTTCTTCACCCGTATACAAATAGATCGCTCACCTCCTTGAGTTGTGCCCCCGTTTTGAGTGCAGCGTAGGTTTAATGGGCTGCTTTTAATTTTCCGATTGTTGTTTTTGGGCATTATTTTCCATTCGCGGCTAGGGTAACATCTTGCCCTTGAGAGGGGGGAAAAACCATGCGATTGATGAAAGTTCAATAGACTTTCATTTTTCTTCATCGTAATGGAAAAAGTGATGGGAAGAGAGTGAAGGAAAAACAAACGATAACTAGAAGAATATTATTACACAAATGAGGCATGATTAACGTAGAATATCCATATGATTTTATGAAGTACGATGATATAATTTAATTGTTATTAGTAAATGCGTTTAATGATCATCATTTTAACGCAGCAAACCTAGAAGTAGCAAACCGTTAGGATCACTAAATAAATTTTCAACCTTCTAAAAGTTTAACTCATTGACTGCAGGTCCATCATCCATAAAACGCAATCATAGTCTGCGAGAAACGTTCACAATCCTCACATACAATGAATAATAATTTCCAATCAATCACGTTAGATGTATCTGTTCAGGTAAGTGATTCGCTCAGTGCACGCTCAACCGACGGCAGCCACCTGTAGAATCATCAATCAAGCAGGGCCCCTTTTTAAAGTTTTTACTGAAAGTGCGCTACTTTTACTGTACTCTAGCAGCCACACACGCCAGTGCTGCAACTCCGCTTGGTCCTCAAACTAGCGAAACCATCTTAAGCTGGTGGCAATGTTTGCTTTCCAACAGAACACTAGCGTGTCGCTGTTCAAACACTCGATGATAAAGTTGATGATGTATTGAACGGAACGGATAGTAGTTGCTCAACCGTGTACCGTCCCGCAAGGGTTTTGCGCCAGGTCATGGATATTCAGCATCCCGGTTATGAGCAGGTCCTTCCCTTTATTGCAGCAGCTTCAGCAGTGCTCTTCTCTCTGACGACTTGTTGAACTCGAGAACAAAACACACTCGATCGGTAGGGAACCACCGCTTGACAGCAATTAATGCCTACCAGCATTTTTGTTTTCTGTCGCTTCATGGTTTTAGCCGTGCTCTCTCTCTCTCACCCTTTCTATCACCCTGCAAGAGCTTGTTCTGTTTCGTAAAACCTCTTCTACCCCCTTCATGACGCCGGGCCGTCGTGATATCGCTGGTTAATCTGAATAGAGTGGAAGCCTCTGTCACGCAGCGCGATTGCGTGTCCATCAACCAACTGTCATTTGGACAGACCGTCTGCAAGCGAGATAAACGATGCAAAAATTACTCAATACGCTACCCGCGCGCGCGGTGCAAAACTAAATGTTACTTTCGCCCCCGAGCGAACGGTGGTTCTTGATTTAATGAAAAAAAAAAAGGAGACACTCTCTGGCCTGATCCACCGAGTGGCAGTGGACGCCTGATAAATTATGCTCGAAGGGCTTAAATATTTAAAATAATTACGACCAAACAGTTCCCAGCCATGCGAAGGTTACGGGTGTCGGGAAATGTAATTCATCGCTACCTGGGTATGGTGGTATTATGACTCGTGAATAATTATCTGGCGCGATGGTTCTGGATGTTCCAGCACGCAGCTCGCAGGATAGATGTGTGGGGTTGGGGCGTGTGTGTAATACCTAGCAGCTTATCGTAGAACCGTCAGAATCATTTATTGATATTGTAGATTGGCTGGTTGTGTCAGCTGCAGCGACGATCGTATGAGCTGGCGACCGTGGACGGTTGAGTTACTTAAACAGACCTACCACTTTGCTTTGCTATGGCTCTGGGTTATGGCTCGGACAGCAGTTGCGTGTCCGCGTCGGCGATACGGGACGCTTGGCATGACGAAATTTGAGCTGTTTGTCATTTTCATTAATAATTTGTCCATCAGATATAAGCGGAACGCTGATTGTTGGGCATTTATGATGGACAGATGCTTTATGAAAGCTGCCGCTCAAGTGCTTGTGAGCTTTTCAAAATCATTGTAAAGATGAAATATATGCACACTGAGTACATAAAATCTAATCATTTTACCAAACGAGCTCAATTGCAGTAAAGTTTAAATTTCTTATAATAAAAAGATTTACTAACCGGTGAAATGCGAGATTATTGTTAAAGTAATAATTAAAAGTGAAACTCTTTTATTCCAAACCAAACCTTGAACATCAACATGTGTAGCCTTCCACCAGTTATTACACCTTCGCAAGCACTATCAACATAATCAACCAATCCAGCGAATGTGACAACAGCACGAACCGTTCCGCCAACCAATAAAGATTGTTATCGTCTTGCCCGGTCGGTCAGTTCAGGCTCAGCTTCGTGGTGTACCACACGGGAAGGCCGGACAATCGCGCTGTGGACAATCGCGAACGAACTCAAGAACCGCTCACTTATAATGAGCGAGCCTGATTGAAGATGTGCAGGAATTTATTGCTTTAACGTTCGGTTGCGGATCGGCGTGTTGAGCGCGGCCTTTGTCTGGTGGCTTCGATCCCAGTGACTCAAATGTCGTGCCGTCGTTGGTGTTCATGCGCTGACTTCACCATAGATAGCTGCCGTGGCATCATCGTCGTCTCGTCATCCTCATGCTACATCCGTATCGAGAATACCGGTTCCAGAAAAAGGGGAATGGATTGAATCTTTTATGTGACATCTAGTTATTGACGCAGGTTTTAAGTAAAATAATGTCCAATTATTTACTAAAAATTGTAATACGGCTAGGCCGTTACTACTGAATAAAAAAAAATTTACTAAAAATTATAAATTTCACTTTTTTCAGTTTTAACATCTTGGGAACGCTTTTATGATTCTTCTACACACGATTTAAGCTGACCGTATGCAATATTTATATTGTCTCAAGCTTCCACTGTT
This sequence comes from Anopheles epiroticus, assembly GCA_000349105.1. Taxonomy (NCBI): domain Eukaryota; kingdom Metazoa; phylum Arthropoda; class Insecta; order Diptera; family Culicidae; genus Anopheles; species Anopheles epiroticus. The sequence goes on along the minus strand of KB671831.1, from coordinate 20,573 downwards.
GAAGTAAGCAACCCTTTAAGCTTCCCAGGCTCGTCCGAGCAGTACAGCGGTGTTGCGGTGGGTTGGTAATGAGCACACAGATGATGAGTAAGGGATCGTCCAAACTTTTCCCATCTTCATTTCGGCCACTGGGCGTTTTGTGCTTGGCAGCAGGGCGAATTTCGGAAATGCTCGTAAATGAAAAATCTTACCCTTTGGAGCACTTCCGCTTTCCCGATTAACCGCATGTTTCGCCTGCTGGGCGAACCCAAAGGGTTTCGGTCGGTCCGTTGCTCTGAAAGCGAAAAGCTAGTTACAGCAAACGCTGATTCAATAATGGACCCGCATTTGCGAAGGTTCTGCTGCTCTGTACCTTTCCCGGGTGGTTGGGGGGGAACTCCTCCATACCTCTGTTTGGTACTGGCTGCAAAAGTTGACCAGCAGCAACAAAAGTTTGCAACAGATGCACAGCGAAAGGAAAGGAAAGTGAAGTTAGCAAAGCGAACGGGTCCCGTACGCCTTTCGGGCCTTTTGCTGCTGCTCTCTGTGGTCCAAACTAGTTATCAACATTTCTGACGCTTCCTCCCCACACACAAACACACGGTGATGGTGGCCTGGGCGTTAAATTATGCAAAGATTCTACCTCAGCGTGTGTGTATTTGTTTTTTTTTTTCCTTTTCATAACATACCAACCAAATTCATGGCAACGGCCACACGGTCAAAGCTCTTAACGGGCTCCATGTAGAATTTTTTGCAACCAACTCCGTTGGGCATCTGGGGAGGGGGTGCCGCTCTTAATACACGCTTCGAGATAGTCCAATTTACGATAGGCACAATACCACAAGCATAACGACAACGACCTCCCGAAAAAACCGGTTGATACCGAAACGGTGGTCCACCAGAACGTGTACAATCGTTTGCATAGGTGCGGTGGGTAAGTTTTTTTTTTCGGTGTGCCTTTTCTTCTGCCAGTGTGCAGCGAACCGGTTGACCGGCTAGAACAAACTTATCGTCATCGACGCCCGAAAAACTGCACCGAGAAGGTGTAGAGGCACCGCGGCAAGGCACCGCCGTTCTGATAAGCGACTCCGTATTTCCACAGCCCATTTTGCAGCAAACCGATGAAGTGTGCGATCAATGACAATGTCTCGGATGACGTTTACGGTTCGCCAGCGGCACCGGGACCGGGGTGCATAAGCGGGCATTCGGTGGTGCGATATGCGATAACTGTCGTGGCTTTCGCTTGTTGTCGTAGGCACTTAGTGTTGTTGGATGTCCTTGGGGAGTTGAGCAACCGGGGGGAGGGAAAAGAGAAGCTTCGTGTGGCAGTAATTTACGACCTATTGGAACCACCCGGGAACTCCACTTCGGCGGACCTACTGCTTTACCGATCCGTACTCGAACGGTAGCGATTTGTTCGATTGGTTGACCTTTTTCTGTAATTCTGAAACCTCTGTTTTTTTTTGTTGCCTTCAGTCTCGTTCATCTTTACACTTTTTGTTCTAGCCAGCTTGCCGAACAAATCTGAGTGTGTGTGTGTGTGGCGCTAGAGTCCGGAACACCGGCTTCCCACGCGCTGTGGAACGGGAAGGGTCCCATAAAAGTATGATTTATGCTAGTCCATTTCGATGCTTGAGTGCTTGCAGTCGGGTTGGAGCGCAAGAAAAAAAAACAAAGGAACGGTAGAATTTTGTTCCAAAGGGTGTCGAGATCGAGATAAAGTTGCAAGTGAATCCATTTGCCAGCGGTACGGAACAGCTCAGAACACTTCCGTATCACACACTTTTTCCTTCCACCCATGCACACCACGCAGTACACGTTGGGTGGCGTGGTGGAAGAGACTTGCATGGTAGGCCTTTTGCGCCAAATGGTCCGTTTTCGATTGCGAGCTCCAATCTCGAACTCCATCCGGTGGCAAACTTTTACTTGAAACTTTTCCGAGGGCTTTCGGTTGGGTGAGGTATTAACCCCACTTTTGGGCAATTCCGGAATATTAAGTACGGAAACTAATGCGAAAACTACCTGTGCGTGGAGAGATTTGGTTTTTTGTACAACGGATGAGGTTTTTCTGGTTTGGGGGAAATTGTAGAACATATTTTGCAAAGGCTGGCCACGTCATATAACTTACCTCCTTCAAGTTCGGCTCAGTATTGAAAATAATAAACCTTTTGAAAACAAAACAAACGGAACATAATTTTAATTTTACGGTTTACGATTGTTGCGACAGCAAAAAATTGGCCACAAGTCCACATTCAATTGATTGATTTCAAGCACAGCATAATGACATCCTGATCAAGTGTGTCAACAACTTGATTCTTTTGTTCTGTTTGTGCTTTTTCATCCCGGAACAAATCAATGTGGTTGCTTCATTTGTACAAAAATACAACTGAAGCCGGAGGCGCAGTACCATAATGAGCTGTTTTTATTTGATTATTGTTGTTAATGAAGTGTAGGCGGCAACACACACGTGGGGGTGAACAATCAAAAGGAGTGAGTAAATGGTTTTGGTTCCGTAGAGAATACTTTGGGTGGTTCATTAAAATTTCAAATTGAAACGCTGTGCTGTGCTTGTTTTTTTTATTTTAGTTTAATGATTTTTAATTTAACTTATTTAAGTACATCACTCCAAAGAAACTGATGATTGGCTGCAAAAAACTGATGATGTAGGTAAATCTGTATGACATATTTTACCTTTTTAAAAGAGTTCCAGAAAACCAACCCTTATCCAACATCGTATCTTAAGCAGGCATCTTATGAGCCTCTTATCATTAAAAAGAATATCTTAATGATAATTGCGCCTTCTCTGTGACCGCAGACTCGATTAACGAGCCAATGAAATTTAGACGTGGGCACGGTCAATATTCCGCGATTCAAGCGCATACATTTAGTCTGGATGGTTTTTATTTAAAGATGGTACCGCCTTGCAGCTCTATACAGTTGAACAGGAATCTTCTTACCCAGAACGCTGCTGTGTCGTGAACGGCTACGAAGGTACGCATTGCAATGCGCCGCTGCACGTGAACAACTTTCAAATCCGTGCTCGATTCCTTCGTCTCGAGTAATAAAACTGACGATGAAACGTTTGTAATAACATGAGCCGAACACAATTATTGTGTCCTGCCGTATAAAGTAAGCTGTCCGGGCCGATCGTGGCCGCACGCACTTCTTAGCACCGCCACCACGTCAACTATCCGACCTGCGGATGAGCAACCAAGCAGTAACGATGACCGCGACCAACCTGTTTGGACATTACGACGACCGATCGGATGGACTAACCTTTCAGCTCGTTACTCGGATTAATTTGCCCACCAGCAGCACCGGTGTTCGTTTGCCGATTTCATTGCGCAAAGCGAGAAGATGTAAGAATGTTCAAGCAACATATTCTTCGCCACTGGTTGCAGCGCACCAGATGGTAGCAGTTCAATATACGCAATGAAAAGTATGTGCAGCATGTGCGGTATGTTCCCATCCAGACCAAACGTCAATCCGGCGCAACATTTACAATCTTGGAGTGCGCGTCCCAAGAAGGCAAGACAAGAACGGGGGAGCGATGGCTACTATTGCTCGTAAGAAAATGATCGACAAGTCTGATCAGTGCATAGACAATTCATTGTTATATGTTTAAATTGTTTGTTATATTTCTTCAGCTGAAAGTAATTTTCACTATGATCATAATAGTGATGAGAATAACCACTTAGTAACTTGAATTAAATCAGAGTGAATGAGAAAGAAAAGTGAGCTAATTTTCTACTTACTCTTTAAGTATTACATCTGAACGTATATATGGGCTCTTCTACAATATATTTAGCTAGCTCAAGAGTTACTAACTCATTGAAGATTAAACTCTCGGTACCCACTCACTATGTTTAACTCAATAACTATTATTTTACACAACCACCACATTTTAGTAAATAAACTAAACATAGAAAATGAGAATTAAATGACACTTAATGAATTAACACTCCGTGGTGCCCAAAAACTCATTTGCGATGAAAGTTGATTCATTCAGAGTGATTGAACTTCTGATTCTCTCTCTTCTTGGCCCGCTCATTGCAGAGCACGTCTGCAAGACATGGCCAGGTCGCCAATCCGTTTCCAGGAAACTCGGTCCAGGGCTGCAGTCCTCCAGCCACGGTTGCATCCGATCTCCGACAGGTTGAGCTCCACTTGATCCAGCCAACGAGCTCGCTGTGCTCCTCTACGCTTCGTGCCGAA
>KB671830.1:0-67586 GCA_000349105.1 Anopheles epiroticus | reverse complement strand
CCCGGTTGGTCTGTACGGAGGATACGGTGTGGAGCACGGATACGGACTCGGCCACGGATACGGCTACGGATACAACAACTACCTTCCAGTCCAAGGCCATGCTGCGAAGTACGTTGCTTCCAACCCGGGAGCCGTCCACGTCGCCCCTCTGCCAGGCCATCTGGTCAACCAGAAGTCGATTGTTGCATAACTGAATGAGTGAGGAGCGATCAAAGAATATGTAAATAAATTTAGTTTTTGTGCAAGATAAGATGAGCTTCGACTGAAAATTTTTGTTTCAATATGGGTTTGATTTGCTACTTTTTTATGTAAGTGTTTATTTTTATTCGTTTCGAATTATGATGTTCTGAATAGAACATCACGTTTATGATGTGTTGAATTATGTTCTGTTTTTCGTTTGTTTGTTCTTTGTTTAATTTTGTTCCTGAGATTTGGGTTATTATTTCTTATGGTTTTGTTGCTTTCGTGCGGTTGATAAAAATTGCGGAACATTTTGGTATGCCGAGCAACGGTGAAAAGAATCATTGCTGAAATTATGTTTAAAAGCTTGAACGGCGATGCACGTTACCGTTCTGTCTATCGAAACATTAATCTTACAAATGTTTCGAAGCCTTACTGGAACCTGCAATTTGTTTCTTGTCCTCATGCACCGCCCTTCCATTATATGTGAGAAAGAGTAGCATATCTTTCCTTGCAAACACTTCAACCATACACACTTAGACACATTGCACGTTGGTCGTCATCATCACAAAGTGCGGTGCCTCTGCCATGGTTCACGGGTGCAGTACGAGCGATTACATCGAATGGGTGTGTTTTACGTCAATCGCTGTACTTCGACGGCTCACGGCAATGCGGTGCAGTACGGTTGCAGCTGTCGTTGATTGATTACCATTTATCAACGGCAGTACGCCTCCGTACACGACTACAGGCAAGCCACAAACACCCGGGCCAGCTGGTCATCGTGGCAAAAGGTTTATGCAAATGAAAGTTCAATCCTTTCCGTTCTCACTGGCACTGCGCTTTGCGAAATCGATCTGCAGTGGAACGATTTCGCTCTGCTCCATTTCTCGAGCATCCATCGGCAACGAACGGTTTAGCTGGCAGGAAGCAGAAAAATGCGAACTCTATCGGTTAATGAGCAAAGGTAGAAGGATTAAGACTTCAGCACCGCTGACAGGCCGAGACGAGACGAGATTAAGCTGTCGTGTGGGGATGGTGCGATGACCGAGTAGGACGAGGGGTGCTGTGGGAAATAATGCTTTAAGCTGAATGATGAGTGTACTTTGTTGGAGCTCGTTTGCAGTGGGATGATATTGTAATGATACGTTATAAAATCAGTTGCAATTATTTGTATGAGCATGATATGATTGGGATTGATTGAGGTACAACTATTGCAGCAATTGCAACGTACGACGTGATTGACAAGTAGAATATCTGGGCAGATATGAATAGAAAAGCAGTGTCGGATGAAGAGTTGATTGTTAGAATTGGAATTCTTTGTTGATGGAGCATTAAAGTAAGACTTTTCGTGTGAAAGCGTTTTGGCGAAACACTTTGTGGCTGATATTTTATTTACCAAACGTTTACACATTGCCTCGGAGGAATCGTTCACAGCAGATACTTGGCGGTCGGAGCGGCACCAGCAAGATACTTGTTGTAGCCGTATCCATATCCGTACGCACCGTACGCGGCAGGATATCCCCAATGGTTCGCCAGGTTACTGGCCAGGTTGGACTGTACGACGGTCGCCTTCAGCGGTGCGTAGATACCATAGTGCGTGTCGTACGGTGCGTACAGATGGGCCCCATGCAGCGGAGCGGCCAGGCTGGCGGCATTCTCCTGCACCACCGTCGGTCCATGGGCGCCCCAATAGCTGTACGTACCGGAAGGGTTGCCATAGTAGGCGGCATACGGTGCGGCATAGCCGTGAGCTGCGTATGCGAACGGTGCATAGTGATCGCCGTAGTAGGCACCGGTATCGTGGACGACCGTGTGTGCAAGATCGTTGTACGGTGCGATGTATCCTGCCTCGGCGACCACCACAACAGCCAGCAAGGCAGCAGCAACAAACGACTGGAATTGAATCGGGGAAAGAATTAGAACTCTCTTGGAGGTCGTCTTCCGAAGCTCCTTTGCGAGGGGCAGACTTACCTTCATGGTGCTTCGAACGCTTGAAATCTTTCCCTGGCAAAGGTTCTTGAGGTACTGGAGCGCACGATTTACGGTCGCCCTCACTCATTGCTGGGTGATTTTATAAAGCCCCACCGGGAGACCGTCCTACGTGCGGTAACGCACGACAATGAAATAAGCAGCGAAGGGTGATGCTGTGCGCGCGTTCTAACGTTGCATGTGGTCACCAGCACTCGCACCTGATCGTTCGTTCAGGAGTTAATTGCCTTAAGAGCTAGGGGCAGGGACAACAATCGAGCTGCACCTGCCACACCACAGCGCGGTGTGGGAGAAAGCTAGAATTAGAATCCCAGCACCACGTAATTGACATGCCTCCGAGCCGGTGGAGAACTCACCTCCCTGACTCTCAACCTCTAATTGATTGATAACGGCTTGCAACGGCGTTTGTTTTGTTTGACGAAACGGCTGCCATAAAACTAGCGCTTACACATGCCAGTGTCGCTTGGATTGCTTTCCCACCGGAGAAGCCGGAGCTCGGTCAAGGCAGGGCAGCCCTGGGAGCAGGTTTTTTTTTGCTGTTCGTTCCTTCGGCGCAGCATGGTAACGTGGCCCGTTCTTGGCTTCCAGGATGTGTGGTGTCGCTGCAGCTGTCGCTGGGAAAACACGGTGGTTGGTAATTAGCATACGTCGATCGGGCAGTTGTGCGGCATGTGTCCAGATCAACCGAGCAACGGCCGCACATCAACACCCGAGCCCGGTTCTTGATCGACCTGCAAGATAAACCAATCGGAGTTCTACATTCTATTCTACGCAGCGAAAAGTAAGTGCGATCGAGAGACTGGCAATGTGCGAAACGGTGCTTTGTGTGCTTTGGTGAAGTAAAGGGCTAATTGTTATCAATCGCTTACGCACCCTCCACCCGGCCAGATAATTGATCGCATAAAACGATAACCGTGGCATAAAGTTCCTCAATAAAATTGATTTTTAATGATCCGCTTTTAGGTGGATCGATTATAATTCGAGTACGGGCTGTGTGACTTGAGCAGCGAGAAGTTATTACGCCAATTCAATTTGTTGGTTGTTGGGTGATGTGACCGCTACATTATTTTATATTTTGTATCTTTTGTCTGTTTGAAACCGTCACCCGAAAAAGGGCGAGCAAATGTGCGAGCTTCCCGGTGGACTTTCGTCTCGTGGAAGAAAGATCGGACGAGAAGAAAATCAAAGCGTAGGAATCTTTCTATCACGCAGTCCCGGTACAGTCCCACTCGACACGAGACTAATTAACGCAATTATCGAACGTGACATATTTACCGCCGAACGGGCAATTAAACTTTATCTATTCCAGCCTCCTAACAGCGACGCGGTACTTGCGTTGTTGCCAGTGGGCTGCGGCACGCTCGAAAGTAGTCCTTCTTGCGTGGCGCATGGCCCTGCCCCGACACAAATGGTGCACATTTTTTTCAGGAAGTAAGTGTGTGTGGGGAGTAAGTGTGAGTGTGCCGGTATCGGATCGGTGGGTGGTAAGCGTTTCTTTTAATATGTTGCACCCTACACGTTATGGCTGGCACACACATTGGTGATTCGCGTCACGTATGGGGATTTTGTAATAAGCACCTTTACCACCCCGGTCGGCTCTGGCACGGTGGTGTCCGTGTCTTGCTCTACACTCTGCACCTGGGAAGCTTGTTTTGGGCAGGGCTGCAGGAGGGTTTGAACTTGGCCGGAACCCCTTTGCTTTGGTTTGCGGAGTCAGTTAGTAATGCGCTTGGGCATGCGGAATGACACAAATAGAAGGGCAACGGTGACCTTGGCCACGTTCCGCAGCACGAAGAGGGGGCGCAGGTTGGCAGGTTGCAAAAGTGGTTTGTTAGAACTTTACATAAGAACTTACTCACGTAATAGTCTTAGATAAGCGTGGAAGCTGAAGAAGAAAGTTGACGTCAACGAAGGAGGGCTTATGTATTTTAGCATCAGAATATTTTTAGAAGGATCAAGGATTCAGATTCAAATTCAGACAGAGACACAAAATGTATGTTTAACGGAAAATTGAGATGTAGATATGACAATTTTGTTTGAATTTGTGTATGACGCTCTTTCAGAATCTCATCATATTGATTCATTCAACATCAATATTAAGCACCAAAATGATACCCATTTTCTTGGCTATACCGTATTTATTTTGGTCGATAACAAATGTCCTCTGACTGGTAACTTAAACTGTTAATTCGTTACATAGTAACCATTCTGTACATTAATTAGTTTGTACATAAGTACGCGCATTTTATTAAATGATATTTTAGATATATTTATCTTGATAATTTATCTGAAGAAACTCTTGTTTAAAAAATGCTTTAAAGCAACATCGAATAATTAATGCTTAAAATAACTAAATTTGATTTTAATTTTATGTAAGCGTTGCAAGGAATATCTATCTATAGGAATATCGATCGTCTCTGGAGCCAAATAAGAATTACCTTTATTTAAATTTTACTGTTTTAAAGTTATTTTTCAAACCGATGCATAAGAATGAGGTCAAGCAGGAAGCATATTTGTTTTATTAACATCTACTTACAAATTATATTAAAATGAAAAATTGTGCTAAGGATTTTAAGCGAAATACATTACAATATTTTTATAATGGCCGAATTAAAGACAAGCAGATTACAAATATCGGTCTTCTAGAGGATTGTTAATGTTTTGCACAATATGCTGGAGTCAAATTAAACTGGGCCATTTGTTTTAATGCTTTCAAAATGGGGTATCATAATAACTGCATACGTTGTTGGTTAATTTATGTTATGTCAAGCCTGTCCGGAATGAAAATTCACATTTAAAATAAACATAGCACGAAGTTACAATGTTTTTTAATAACTAATCCTGCTATAACCAGTTTTCATTTATTTGTATAAATCAACATAAAATGATAAATGTTATAAATATTTAATATGCTAAATATGTAAACATTCTATTTGCTTCAGGAATCACAGTTGTGTTTAAAAATAAACCGGGGACATTTAAGACTTTTCTGAGTAAGTCTCATGTTTATTTAGTTCAAGATTAGTGTTTAAATGTATTCAGGGTCACGAGGACTTCTTGGATCGTTAGTCTTAATCTCGAGTGTATTATAAATATTGCAGGAATAATGAAATAATGAATAATGAAAATTATTAAATTAATAATAAGAACACTTTTTTCTCTCAATATTCTCCTCGAATCTTTTGAAACGGTCGAACACAGTTTATCCAATGCCATATAGGCATAATGCCCTGTTGAACTCTAATCGCGTATCGCATCGGTTATGACCACAAGAAACTAGAACCTTTTCCCTCTCCAACTCATGCTGACCATTTGTCATAACTAGAATTCGGTTCCGATTGGTTTGGTTTTTCCGTTGCTCTTTGTCCCATTGCCATCCCCCCACGCTCCCACACCGCCCAACACACCATGACCTTCGAAGCCGTTGGACCCTGACGAACCACAATCGCCAATTCTTGGCCTGCCGGCGGTGTGGTCCATCGCAACCCAAGGCGGGCAGAGCGGAAGCTCGCCTGCAAAAACGGTGCTCGGTATCGATCGGCATGCCGATCAGCCCCTTCTACCGGGTTTCATAATCTGTGTGTAGTTGCTGTTCACTCCAAAGGGGCTGGGCGGTGGGCATGTGCGATAGTGCGATCGGTGAACAATTTTCTTGCACCCCTCAGCCGGCTCCTTCCCATTCACGCTCGCAGAATGCATTCCGAGTGGTGCAACGTATCGTTTGTTTGGGAGTCAGTGCCAGGTCCTCCCCCTCTCGCCTGCTTGCATTTCGAGCTGCAGCGAAAGGAGTGGAGGAAAGGGAATTGCATGAGAGTGTCACGCCGGGTGTGGGGGCAGTGACGTTCACCCAGTCTTGGAAAGGAATGGGATCGGGCGCTTCCCTTTGGCGAGCCAATGTTCGGGCCCCGGTTGGCGATCGGGGTTGTATAAAAGGATCCGACGTTGGTCGTATCAAATCAGAAGCAATTCAAGCTCAGTTCTAACAGCTCATCAAGCAACCCACAACCACTCCAAACTACCTATCACCATGAAGGTACGTTAGGGTAGCTTTCAAGTGATCTTTCAGGATCAAAACCGATTGCTCCACAGGATCATAAGGACTTTTTAATTAATCGTTCTTTTTTCGCCGCACAGTGCATCGCCGCCGCCCTTGCCGTCATCGCCCTGGCCGTCGCCGCCGAGGCTGGATACGCTGCGTACCCGTACGCCGGATACCCGTACGCCGGATACGGTGCCACCGTCGTCCAGGCCAACGCTCCAGCCTGGCCCTACGCCGGATACCCGTACGCCCATGCTGGCTTCCCGTACGCTCACGCTGCTGCCTACCCAGCGGCCGTCGCTGCCTATGCTGCCCCGCACGCTGCCCTCCTGGCCGCTCCTCATGCTCCGCTCGCCTCGGTCGCTCACCATGCCGGAGTTGTCCCCGGAGCCACCTCGGTCACTGCTACCCGCGGTGCCGTCCATGTGGCCCCTCTGCCCGGACACGCCGTCTCGCAGAAGCAGCTGAACCTGGCCCCTGCCCCTGGAACTCTGTAAGCTCTAGAAGGATACGATCGGAAACTGGAATCAGGAAATTGGAAGGATTGCGTGTGATAGGCCTGAGGAACTAGTGCTAAACAGACAGACGGAGGATGATCGGTTGATCGGTTGCCCCCCGCTCTGTTTGGTTGATCCAAAAGCAGGCTGTTGTTTCGTTCATGGTTATCTCAGCTGATTGTACATTTACTGTAAATAGAAGTTATTTACATGAATAAATGACAGCATAAAAATAATACGATGGCTTTGAGTTGTTCCTCAACAATGGTGTTTGGAGAAAAAAAAGCTTTGTTACGAGAAATATTATTGTACGACAGGTGACCATGAAATGGTTATCATGCTTTTGAAAGTTGAAGTCCAGATATTGTGTGTCGTTTAGGACAGCTGAACGCATTATCATATTATCAAATGCTCTGACGTAAATGTATCGTAATATATGTAATATTACACACATGAGCATACTTGAACATGTTTCTTTTTTTAACTTATTATTAGTTGTTCCTTACTTTATCGATTTTTTAAAGTGCCTCAATATTCTTCGACCATACTGACGTTAGTTTTGATTTAGTCCAAGTGCCTTTATTCAGTCTTTACCGCAGATTAAAATCCTTGCTCGGACGTAATATATGAAAAACCATATTATTTTGGATCGTTTGTTGTTTTGTCTTGTCTCAATTCAGGGATAATAGATCTCGCAAGGAGCTAAACGCGTCCCAGTAGCAGCCAATGAAGGCTGTCGATGAGGAACCGCAACATTGGGAACTCTAAAGCGGAAATGATATAGACCCTCGCCACGACCCGACACCCGATGGGGAACCGAATTGAAACCCCTAATGCCACGTTCTGGATCGACGTAGACCTCGCTGCTGAACCTCTAATTAACGATTGGAACAAAATGGTTCTCGTGGGATAAGGTGCCCTCCCATAACTGTGACAAAAAAATGTCTCCCAACCAATAAGCAATACGACCTAGCCGTAACTACAGAAAAAAAATATTCAGGGATTTTTGAGTAAAATAATAAATGATCACCTTTGCTTTAAATCGAATTACTGCCTTTTGTTATTATGTAAAATATTGAAATTTAATAAATAGATACATATTCATAAACTTGTTCTGAATTTCTTATCACAACGATGATTATACAGAGTTTAATAATTTTAAATGTGCAAAAATCACCATGAAAGCAAAAGTATGGAAGCTTAAATTTTGATGAGAAAAACGATTTAAATAGCAATACACCTGGTCGCTCCAACGAAACATAAAAAAAACATGATGCATGAAATATAGTGTATTGTGCAATTAGTTTTAACGCAATATTAGTTTTAACGCTAATGCAATATTGAACGAAAAACTATTCTTAATAATCCATATATAATATTGGTTTTATAATAAAATAGTTTATTTAATGAACGATAGGAAATGGAAAACCATCTAATGTATCGTGATTGTTCGAGCCGAGGCAAAGATTAATTGTGGCCTTGTCATTTCTAAACAGCCCAATAAACTGATCACAAAGATAGGTCAAATAAATTTAATTATAATAATTTACGAGCTGAAAGGCTTTGCAGAGATAAGGAATCGGTCTACCATCACTAAATCAAACATTTCCATGCATAAAAAAAAAAACAACTTTACCCAGTTTCGTCAACCACGCGTGTCTAAGCGATCGGAAGTGTTGTTTTGGATTGTTTCTAACACAGATCCATTCCGATGTTCGTCCTTCACGCACTACTGCCAGCGTCCTTTTGGGTTGTATAATTTTAGCAGCCACTTGAAGAATCTTACCAAAGCGAATGTGAAGTGGCGCTTACACATTCTGAAGTCCTCTTACTTCTATGATAAGCACTGGTGAAGAAGAGTAGCCGATGGGTTAGAAGCCAGAACAGTGTTGGCAAGTATAAATACGCGCTTCTGCCTACGGTAAGGCATCAAACAGCTTCAAGCAACATTGTCTGCAGCACACATTTGCTCCCAAGCTAACGCCCAAACGCCTAAACCCAAAAACCATCAACATGAAGGTAAGGAGATTGGATTTGCAGCCAGCTGTTCCCGAAGGATTGAACGTTTTCTATTTGCCTGACCCACAGGTCTTCATTGCATCGATCGCTCTGGTTCTGCTGGCCGTCGCTGAGGCTTCCTACCTACCGTACGGCGGTGGTATCGTTGGCTATGGCTCGGCCTATCCGCTGACTACCTCGGTCGCATACCCCTCGTACGGACTGTACGGCAAGTCGGTGCTGCCGGTGGCCACCAAGTACGCCTATCCCTCGGTGTACAACAGCTACCCACTGGTGAACAAAGTCGTTTCGTACGCCGCACCGGCTAAGGTTGTGAGCTATGGCGGTTTCGGTTATGGTGCCGGATATGGCTATGGTGCCGGTTATGGTTATGGCTACGGCTTGGGATACGGAAAGGTGCTGCCGTCCAAGTACTACTTGTAAGCGGGTGGGATGTGTTTTGGAACAATCGAATTGAACAACAACCGGAGCAACTTGAAACAAGCAAAATGTACAGAAACAGCATTGTATAAAATGAGTTTTAAAATAAATCGGTGAAAAGCATTATTCAAAATAACTTTGTTAAACTTATTTGAGCTACCTATTGTATGATGCATGTTACAGTTGTAAAAAATAGTTTACTTTTTAGCAATCAAAATATTACGCTTTTAATAATTTAACATGCGCTGGAAACTATTGAACTTCATTACATTCGAGTACATTGGTTACTCTTTGCTGGAGAAATACTGAACACAACAAACTGTAAAATGTTTAAAGTGTAGAAGAAGGTTCAATGAAGTAATCTTTTGAAGTTTAAGATTCATTGTTGGATTATTTTCCTGGCTATTTGAGCTTTAGCTTCATTTCACAAAGAGCCATTTCATCGCCTGAATGTGTCTATAATTGTCAATTGTATGTATATATATTTTTTCCCGTAGTGACGGCCTGGTCGTATTGTGAGGTGGAGTGAAATCATATTATAGATTTATTAAAAGCAATTTGATAAAAATTACATTATTTGCAATAGCGGTGATCCACCAGTGAACTTCCAATACTCGTCTTATAATCAAAACGGTTATATGACACATATGTTTTCATCTTTACTTTTTGTATTATGTCATTTGTTCATTCCTCGATTTTGCTTTAATTATTCTGTTGCAATTGCCAGGCCGTAAAGCTTCACCGTTTTTATTTCTGAATTGTATGAAAAGATCAACAAAGCATGCAAATTAAATAAGATATAAAACGTGATTGAAACGATAAGTCCATGATCGTTGCATTTTCGTGAATAACAGGTTTATAAGTTCTACTTCTATTGTCCTTTACATTTTTAGCTTATGACAATTTTAATACAATGGAAGATTTTTTTTAAATGAAATTATGTTAACAAAAAGTGAAACTATGTTATTCGTTAATAAATGTGTTTAAAATTATCTTATATTTCCCTTCAAAAAAAAGGATAAATGTTTGCTTTTCGATGATTACCAAAAAGCTAGAGTAGTTGCGCTGCACTAGAAAGTCTTAAAAACTACCAAATAATAAAACTGCACATCAACTTTTTTTTTATAAAATGCTTTGCATTATTGCGTTTATTCAAACACTTGAATGTATCAGTGGAAACGAAAACAGATCGCAAACGAACGAACTACTTAACAGCTAATGAGTATGTTATCACTTGTTCAGCGGTATTGCACGGCACGCGGCGCACAATGGGGGATGATGATTTCCGATCGATGCTGCAGATGCGGTTCTCTTCGACCTCGACTTAGATGGTTCCCGGAGCTGGGGCCAGGTTGAGCTGCTGCTGCGACACAGCATGTCCCGGCAGAGGAGCCACATGGACGGCACCACGGGTAGCAGTGACGGAGGTGGCTCCGGGGACGACTCCGGCATGGTGAGCGACCGAGGCAGCAGGGGCAAGCGGGGCGGCCAGCAGGGGAGCGTGCGGAGCGGCCAGGATGGCGGCATGCGGGGCGTACGCTGGGTAGGCGGCGTGGATGGCTGCCGGTGGCCACGAAGCGACCGGGACAGCAGCAGGCAGACCAGCGTACGGCCAGCCCCACGGAAGAACTCCAGCCTCCGAGACGACGGCGAGGGCGAGAACAACGGCAACAATGGCGACCTGCAAGAACGGAACGAAGGGCGTTAATAGTCTTCCCAAAGGAAAGGTTCTTCACTTCTTTCTCGTTGAAATCACCTTCATGATTACTGGGGTTTGGGTTGTTTGGTTGGTTGATAGGAGTGCTGAACACTGAATTACTCTGCTGGAGATCTGTTCGATCGAACGCTTGGACTGATTATGATACTAAACTGAGCGTTAGGTAAGCGTTTTATACGCTCAGGAGCAACGCCAGAATGTGGACTCCACTCCAGGAAGGACATGGAGTTGCAGCTGGGAAAAAAGGTAGACCCCGATCGATCGTTCCACGCGATCGCGTCACACTTTTACCCCCGCGATTGAAGGGGAACCGAACGAGACCTACGAGCAATTAATGGCCTGCGACCTCTCATCCGACCGGCGAGAGGCCCCACGCGCTACGACATTCCAATTCCTGGCTAAGAATACATAGAGCTTGACAGCTCTTCCTCCTCCTGCTGGCCCGCAGATGGACATGCTGGGTGAGTGTCGTTGGTGTTTTGGGGTGTCTAGTAGGAAGTGAAAGAACGTCTTCTAGGAGGTTCTTGTTGCAGCGGCGTACTATCGATGTAATTCACTGAAGCACGTCAAATTGGAGAGAGTTGAGAACAACTCGCCACAAAGCAACCCTCTCGAGGGGGCCAGGTTTTTTTTTGTCGTAGCCTCAAGTTCAGTGATCCGTTTGCGGAGAGCGCAAGTACATAGCGCAAATCGCGTACGTCAATCGCGCCAGTTCACGACGCCAGAAGTGTACGCGCGTATGTAAATCGAGCATTAGGTCGAGCATATGGCCAAAGCCAGATGCCCCACCAAGGCGAGTATGTGTCCGCATTCTAGGCAGCTCGGGCCGCGCATAGTGGGTACCGTACGGGACCTTCGGCCCTCGGTCGGTAATGGGCAAAGTGAAAGAATATACTGTGCGGTATATAGGAAAAGAGCTTACCAGCTCACCGGGTGCCCCGTTAGTATTGCACCCTGTTTTTTGTTGTTGCGCTTGTTGGACAGTTTATTCTCCGCTGCACCCGCCTGACGCCGGCCACGGAAGGTGGTGGGAGATTATGCACATGCACAATTGCACCAGCAGCAACGGCATGGAGGTCGAGCGAGTACTTCGGCGGGCGTATCTGATCACCGAGCGTTCGCAGTTAGAGCAAGTCTTTTGCGTATAAAAACCGGCACGCGTGCCTCGGTAAGGTATCACAGCTTCTACAACCGTTCCAAAGTAACCACCGAAACAACCCGCTTCCAAACCAAAACCCCAAAATGAAGGTACGTTTCGGCAAAGGACTTTTGGGCAGGTTTTCCCTCAAAAATTTTTTAGGAAAATTTCGAAATCCTTCAAAACATCGTTTAACATCACCGCTCCTGATTTCCTTACCCCACAGTGCATGGTAGCTGCAGTCATCTTGGCACTGGCCGTCGTTTCGGAAGCCGGACTCCTGCCGTATGCCGGCTGGCCGTACGGACATCTGGCCGCCCCGACCGTGATCCAGTCGAACGTGCTGGCCCACCCATACGGTGCGATCTCGCACGCCGCCATCCACGCTGCTTACGCTCCGCATGCCGCCATCCTGGCCGCTCCGCATGCCGCTATCCTGGCCGCACCGCACGCTCCCCTACTGGCCGCCCCCTATGTGCCGGCTGCGTCGGTCGCTCACCATGCCGGAGTCGTCCCCGGAGCCACCTCCGTCACTGCTACCCGAGGTGCTGTGCATGTAGCCCCCCTGCCTGGACATGCCGTCTCCCAGCAGCAGCTCAATCTGGCCCCTGCGCCCGGAACGATCTAAGCCACTGCACGATCTAGTCAGTGCGCCTAGTGCGGGTGCTCTGGAACAGCTCTATCTCCTACCATCTGTCGTCTATCGCTGTTTTATCAAAAATGTTGCTATCCCGATTTGAATGGTAGAGTTACATCGTTCGACCCTTGCATTCGGACCAGGGACGTGTGTGTTGTGAATAAAACGAGCAGACCAAAATTGGTTTCATATTTCTCATAAACCAGAGTACAAATGTTTGGTGTAAATGTAGAAAGAAAATAAAAGACAGATTTTAAGAGGTTCCCGAGGAATTACGTACAGGATGGTCATTTAGCGCTTACTATGAGTAATGGAACGAATTGTTGGATGATGTATCATTTGATCGTTTTCTCACGATTTCAAGGCAAAGAAGTTGTTCTTTATTGCAGATGGGCTTGGCACAATAAAGCATCTCAGAATGGCATATGCTAATCAATGCGCTACACAATGTATCTGACCTCATTACTTTTATTTATTGCGTAGTTTTCATGGTAGAAAAAGTGTTAGAAATTTCTAATATTTTCGGGCTGCCTTTAAAAGTGAATGATTTGTTATCCAGCAAGAGCATACATTTGGTGGATTAATAACAAATTCGCATGCCTTTATGAAGTACTTCAAATGTTCTTAACATCCGTACGATCAAATTGATAAATATGATCTACAAGAAGCGTTCTATACCCTTCTCAGTCGGGCTTAAGGTATGCTAGATATTGATCAACACGGAAGGAAACGGTTTAATAGCTGAAAATCAAACCAAAAAGGAACAGGCCCTATGAGGTATTTGAAAGAGGTATTTGAAAGTACAGTTCCATACTTCAATAGACTCGAACAGAATCGACGTTACCTAATTGATAGTCCACGACCCTAATGTAAGTGCTTATGAGGACCGCTAACGAACTACAGATGTCAGTTCGTCTATAGTTACAACACTATCGACCGTTAAGACTAAGCAACACGACCTATTCGTAACTATGGAAGTTAAAAAATCGACCGTTAAGATGTATGAGCGATGTATTAGACGAAAAAAGATTTAGACGAAAAACTATTTTACAAGTAGATTTGAAAATTATCTGAAAAAACTTCTGAAGAACCGGATACAAAACATTAGTTGATTATACAACAGAAGTTGACTGATTCATACAAACTTGACGCAGAAAACTTTGAAACAATATTACCACGTCCAACGTTCTTGTGGTGATCGTTCTAGAATAAACGAGATTTGTAACTAATCTGGCTAGAAACGGTTCGACTTTAGGTATGAGCTGGGTGGTCCATTGGTTAGACATACAGCAACTTCTCGATACGTTACGGTTTCTAATCGCAGCCGGACGTTCAGACAACCTTAACGAGGACTTGACGTACATTGTAAAATGCAACGGTCAATGCAATAAGAAATCTAGTTACCATACCTCCAACGGGAAGGAGAGTACGTTGAGTCACCAACAAGTAACACAACATCTAGTTTAGCTGGAGCAAACGACCACCCATCGAACTGCCGCAGATCGTAATGGTGAACGTGTTTCGATTGCTTTAAGATTATAATTCAAAAACATCGAAAAGCTAAAATTTATTGTAAAAAGGTTGATTGTGCTACTTCATATGAATCATCAAACTTATATTTAAAAACAATATACATATAACGACAGGTAATCGAGACGTGTTGACACCGTTTGTCTCTAGAACTCACTCCCACACGTGTGCAACTCGGATCTAGAGCACAAACGGCATTATTCCTCAGATGCATATCCACAAAGGGGCTCGTGCTGCTTGGGTTCTGTAAGATAAAAACCAACACCACAGACTACTTCCTTCTTGAGCGCAGCGCCGTACCATTGAAGGTGTGAAAGCTTAACGTCCCGCCAGAGCGCCTATGACTAATGCGATAAAGAACGAGGTTCAACGACAGTAGAGGAAAGCAGGCAGTAGAATTGACGCCTAGCCGTGTACAAATCATAAGTTCTGGTAGTCACGCGTGGGCCCATGCTATCGGTTAATGGAGGTGAGTAAAAAGCAAAGCTATCATACGGTCCCGATTGACTGTGAACTTGGCACTCGTTTGCTGTGCGGTGGTGCCGTTGGGATATATCTTGGGGCCCGGCACCCGGGTGCTGTACACATTGGCGGGTGCCAATGTCAGCACGGTCTGGTGCGGTGGGCCCATAGAAATGGACCTAGAAATGTGCAGTGGCACGAGAAATTAAACCCACCGATTGATTGGGTGTGCAAAGTTCTAGTTCTGGGTTTGCGCATTTGCAAACTGAACCCTGCCCGAAGCGTGCCGCGCTGGGTGGAGTCCACATCCTGGATGGAAGAAAAATAGCAAAACAGCATTGCCATAAAAGCTGGGGTACATGCATTTTGTACAATGTCACGGGCTGGTTCTGTAGGTCGTCCACTTGTGGGAGGTGGCCCAGTTCTCTCTAATCAAGCAAACAAACAAAAAGCACGGAAACCTCATAAAGGTATAAAAGGCTACGGACAAGAAGTTAGAACTGTTACTTTAGCACATTTCCTCGTGCAGGACAGCAGAAAAGGCAGCACCGGTAACACCGTGATGGGTGTAAGTATTTGTCCCACTAGCAAGCAAACAGGAGTAGCGTTTGTGTGCAAGTTGTCAAATTCAAGTTTTCCTAAATTTCACCGATTTTCCCCAAAAGTCCTGCAGCAGAGTGCTCCGCATTGCACTGGCAATCGGCATCGTGTACTCGTTGGTCGGCTCTCTGGCAGCTTCTTTTCCGGGCTTATCGCTGGAAGGATGGCCTTACTTCTACCCACTCGGACCATGGCACGATCACACACCGATTCAACCATACAACGAGCCCGTACCAATCGTGCCCGTCGTAGCAGCTCAGCTCGCCGAGTATCCGGGCGCAATGTCGATCGCAGCGACGCGCGGTGCCGTTCATATCGCACCCCTACCGGGCCACTCCATTTCACAGTTCCAGTATAACCTGGACGGACCGCCGGGGACGTACTAAACAAACACACACACACACACCAAAAACACCAAAAATAAGAACACTGTTCACTTAAAACTTAGTCAATAAACAACGCTGTATTTCTCGCAGAAACCTTCCCCACCGGAACACAGCACATGGTAATGATTTGTGTACTTTGCTTGAGAAGATCCGGGCAAGCTTATCGGGGGTCCTGTGCTAGCAGCTTCTTCATCAGCGTCGGTGCAACGTAGTGGTTGGTGCTGTAGCCCTGTCCCTTGATGAACACGTTCGGTACCGCCCAGGGGCCTGGTTTGCCCCGTTGCACGGGAACATAAGCAACGAGCGAAGAGGACGGAGCGACGAAGCTCAGGTACCGGTCGTCGGGCAGGAACAGATCGTGGTGCTGCAGGTGTGCGTTGTGATGGAACGGTTGCTGCAACGGCTGTTGGTGAAGTGAGTGCGGGTAGTGCAAAGGAAGTGGTTCCGATGGGAAGTAGGGATGAGAGTGAGCGCCGGGAAAGCGTACGATCGGATGCTCCTGTACAAGACCCGTTTCCACGTGTTCGAAGTACTTGGGCCGAGGGAAGTATCCTTCGTCGAGTGGATGCACCGGTACGTACGGTGTGAACAGTGCCAAGTTGGTGGAGTGTGCCACACAGTTTGTAACGAAAATCGCCAACAAAACGGTTACAAATAGCTGTGAAAGAGAAGAAAAACGAAAAGTGTAAGTGATGTGACTGCATTACAATTTGTAAGTTTGTGTGTTGAATTCCAACTTACCTTCATGCTGTGTGATATCAGTGGTAGTATGTCTGCAGAGAAAAAAGCACCAACCTAGTGAACCTAGCGTCAAGCCGGGCGGTCAAACACCAAGTGGATCATCCTCAACGCTGGTGATCTCGTTTTATAACGAAGAAATGTCGAATCACAGAAACCGAGGTGTCCAAAGCGGATGCGTCTGCGCAATTCGGGTTGAACCTTACGCAATGGCCAATGGATCTGTGCCGTTGGTTCCAGCGGCTGTAATACACATGCATCATAAAACGAGGCAAAAGGTGTAGTGCGAGTGAGGTTGCGAGTGGCAGAAGATGTTGGGCACGATACCAGTCGGCAAGTTCAGTCGAGGGTGAAAGCAATGCGTAAACTTGACCCACAACTGAAGTGTGCGATCTCGTGTATGTGAATGTTGTCAGGAATGGATAAGATTGTTTTGAGGCGGAGTGTTTTGTGGAGCACACGGTAAGATGAATGATCAGCCTAATGGCAACGTTGCATGAATGATGAGCTCCTCTAATGATTGGTTGCCTCGAAAAAAAAAGTCAGGTCTATTTAGCAAGCTGGAATTTTGCATTTATTTGCACATGTATAAAAGATTAAGGTGGGTAGAGCTTCGGTAATACATGCTCATCCTTACCGTGCCGCCATAATACGAAGCAATTTGACTTAGCAGGCACTCTCCAGGTTGGACAAGCACTCTCAGAACACACTCGTTGCAATTTGGGTCTCAAGCACAAAGTAGGTACCTTCTATTCCGATCCTGGAGCGGGGGCAAGGTTCAGCTGCGTCTGCGATACGGAATGTCCTGGCAGTGGAGCAACATGGACGGCTCCACGGGTAGCCGAAACGGCCGTAGCTCCTGGAGCTGGCGCAAGGGCAACAACGGCAGGGCCAACTGGAGATGGCGCTAGAAGCAGGGTTGGCGTTCCATTGCTATCTACGACGATCGGTGCCGTCAGAGCGTGGACGACCGTCGGGGCTGGGTTGGACTGGATGACGGTTGCGCCCGGAATGGCAAGTCCTGCCGGGGCGGCGATCGCATATCCCGGAGCTAGAGCAAGCGGGATCACCGATCCTTCAGCAACCAGCGCCGTAGCAGCAAGCACAAGAACTACGATGCACTATGGAAGACGAAGAACCGTGAGGTAACCGAACAATGCTCTCACGCTTGCAATGCACTTCAGTACATACCTTCATGGTAACGTTTGGTGGTGTTGTCTTTGGAGTGAAGCACTGATAACACGGGAAAAGGGGCTTGTAATTGCAATTGCAACACACTTCGTTCTGCACTTCAGATCAGAGTCTGATGAGTTACGGTTCTATGAGACTACTATTTATACTCAGAACCTAGAGCTCTACGTCGGGCAGAAGATTTCCACGGGGCAGCCGTCAAAGATGCTGAATAAATTATCCTCCCGAGGTAGCTCCAATATCGCTCAAACTTGGTGGAACATTTCATCAGCATTCGGAGTGGCCGGTGGTAGCGTCCATTTTAGGACCGGTTCGCTTCCAGCAGGGTTTGGCGAAGGAATTGGATTACAATAATTATATTAACATACATTAATATGGGTAGTACAATTGGAGGGAAATCAGTTCGAACCGGGTTTTGATCCACGCGTCGGAGGCAGACGGCAGAGACATCTGATCGAAGACGTAAGGTAAGTGTGATGTAACGAGACATCAGCTGGTTGGGCTGGTTATTGCCTTGTATGGATACCACGGAGCAACGGGAAATAAAGATATTCTAACACCGATCGATGACGTCGGAATTTTAACATCTTAGTTGATATCTTGAATTCGAGCTATACTCAGGCACACCTTCGGAACCTGAAGCTGCAGGTATTGGGTTCGTCTTATTTGCAATTGACTGTAATTGGTGGCGAGATGCACCGTTGCTGAGAAATACTATAAAAGCAGGTATCAATCGTTCAGCAACGAGTAGTTACTCTTGATTGTTGGCATGTGTAACGTAGAAGTTAATCATTCAGTCGCTTTTCTTTGATCAGCATTTATTCTTCCAACAGGATTTGCTCCTACTGGAAAGAGTAGTCTTAAACAACTTATTTAGGATATCCCCAAAACAAAAAGTTCAACGAGCTGGTTTTAGTGATCATCTAGAGTTTTAGGCGCTAGTAGAAGTAGTTATATTCATTAAGATTGAAGATCAGTTCAACATTAATACACGCTCAAATTGATTTCTTTTGCTTTTGGCTTAGGTATGTTCAGGCATTTGCGGACTTTTAAATGTTGGTCTTATTTGGCAAATCTATCAAAGCTGACCACAAGAATGAGCGTAAACGGTTCCGGTTTCTGTAAATTTTCATGCCACAATTCAGAAGTATGTTTAGCTACATAGGAAGAGGCTTTCGGGCAGCTAAACACTGAGCTGGCTTAACGACCTAGATCAAGCAGGCCGTTTCTGACTTGCTACTAGATGGATAGTCAAGTCAGTCCTCGCTACAGAGGAACGGGATTTGTAATGGAGGAATGGGAA
Organism: Anopheles epiroticus; assembly: GCA_000349105.1. Taxonomy (NCBI): domain Eukaryota; kingdom Metazoa; phylum Arthropoda; class Insecta; order Diptera; family Culicidae; genus Anopheles; species Anopheles epiroticus. The sequence continues at coordinate 48,740 of KB671830.1, read as the reverse complement.
TGTGGTTAGGATTTGCATCCCAGTCCTTGCTCACCATCGAATCGACATTTGAATTTTCTGTTACATGCTGTCAAAATGATCCACTAAATGTCTTTTCAAACTATACTCAATACAGTTTACGTTATATGTTCGGTTTATCTTTTCTTAACTCAAGGAAAATTCCGACCGATGGTAATACAACTTAATAATATTTTCAATCCACACCCTATCATTCTCCTGCGTTCCAGCGTATCAGCAAGCTTAACAGCTCGAGCGGTAAAACCGACCAACATTTTAGAGCAATATTTCAACAGTTTACTACAAATCGCTACACCCAGCGATTAATTGTTCGGTTCACTTTATTTTTCCTCGCTAATACCTTTTTACGACCAGCATACTTCATGCTTAAGGCGTAGTAGGACAAATGTGTACGGAATTGTAGTTACACAAACCGAAGACAGCAATACACACACTCTCAAAAAATCCCTCGTAAATCTCCCATCCAACCACTCGGCTGATCAAGTTTTATTGCTCACGATAATGCAAAAAAAAAAACTCAAGCAAACCAGCAGCAAAACAAGAAAATACCAACGCCTGCACTACATGCACCAAGCCGTTGATCTGCAGTTCGCCTAGTATGTCCGTCGCAAGGCAAGCACCCGGCAAGCGGCAGTTCTGGTACATTCCACTTCCCGCTTCAAAAAGGTGCAACGTTTTCGCCGTTTAAAAGTGTACGCTGCCGCGGTACATGCGCCGCCTTGCGCTGCTCGTTGCTGTACACCCTTATTTCCCTTTTCGTACGACCCTGCTCCCCCTCCCCTTCTCTACCCTCCAACCGTGCCGCGAGCCAAGCGCCAGCATCTTGCGCTGGAATGTGACATTGATCTTGACGATCGAGAGCACGCGCGCTCGCGTTTGTCGTAGCGCGTGTTTCGCGCACCGGCTGGAACGCGGATGGCTTTCGCTTTTACATCTGGCCACTATCTTGTGGTGTCTTTTTTCGCGCTTTTCGCTTTTTTATTCAACCGAGGACCTCTGCGTGGTTGTCTTGTAGGCTGTTGCCGTTGTTTTGTTGTTATGTTGGCGAGTGTATCTTTTTCTTATTGCTTCAGTGCGTTTCTCCGGCGGTAAAGTTTGTCACCCGTAACGGGCTTTACGAGCTGCGCGGGGTGGGCAGATTTGGTAGACGCGTGGTAAATTGCCTCCCCGGTTGGAGCTAAAGCGTGATTTTTAGGTGCAGCTTTGGCCGTTGTTATTATTTTTTGTTTCATTCACCTCCACTTCTAACTGAAACACACATACACACATGGGTTGGTGGAGGGTAAAGTGTAATCGGGCAAATGGTTTTGATGGCGAAATTAAATTAGCAAACATTAACACCCACCCACGCCATGCACGGGAGCGATTGGCGAACGAATCGGTCGCTTGAAGGAGTATTAATTAAACCCTTGACTGTAAATAAGCACAGTTTTGTGGATTGAACAAATGGTAAAGTTTTGTTGTACTACAGTATATTTATTAAAACCGATTTTTTGTTTTATAGTAACTGAAAGAAAACAATAATAAAAGAGTAAAATAGAGGTAAAATAACGGGCAAACGAGCAAAACTAACCTCACCGCAAAGGTTTGGCCTGAAATTATATTTCCCTCGATAAACAGCATGATCAATCGTTTCGATCCCCAGGTTTGTATGTAGACATGTTTTCACCATCTGATTTCGATTAACAGCAATACACCACCGAAAGAACCGCTTAAGGACAGTGCATTTTTCTTTTCCTTGTATTGCACCATGCGTCCGAGATCGAAAATGTGCTGCACTGGTAGCAATACTGGAATCACAAGAATGTGGGAAGGCAGCGCACGGAGAACCTAACATCTCCCGTCCCTTCCTACCTTCCTAATAGGTCGCAAGGTGTAATGAAACGTCTGGGGTCTGGGGAACGACATTTCATAATATCATGCTCGCGTGCCGGGATACCGAATATCGTGTGCTGCTATAGCATCAATCTCTCCTTCCCACGGGCTGAGCCCTGTACTGTCCGAGAATTGCTGATGTAATCTGATCAATCGAACCCAGCGCGACGGCAAAATGCACTCTAACTCGCGACCGGTTGATCGAAGAAGTAGAGCACGAGGAAATGACGCCTAAACTAAAGGTAAGATATCTAGAGCGGTTCGAGCTTGTCCCCAAGTCGAGTGTGTGTAGGAGTTTCGTGGTCCACAAGGGTGGTGGTGGGAATTTATAGTACTTCAACTAGGATTGAGTTGACTTTTCTTGCGCTAGCGGTGGACAGTGAGCCATTGATCCTCGCGGACGGGTATCATGTTGAGGTAGGATGCGAGACGAACGCAGGCAAACAGATTTGCATACGTGAGCTCAAATATATATTTTTACTTTCATTTTAGGGTTATTTATTGGAACAGGAACACACGGATCGTGTTCTTGCGTGCGGGTAAAGAACGCGTTCGGATAGCAATTGGTTGTTTTGTGAGGCTCGTGTTGATGGTGACGAAATGGCAGTGGAACGTTTCGTCAGAAAAAGAGGCGGGCTTTACTAGAAGATTTTAGAATTCATGTAGATGCAGCAAGAGTATCAACATCGTAAATTTGTTAAGCGATTTTGTCAAAAGTTATAATTTAAAGTCAATTTCAAAGCATGTTAACTTCGTTTGCAAATCAAACAAGCAATAAATAGATGAATCAAACTATCTGCAATCTTAGACACATCCTGATACACCAAAAACATCACATAAATATCACGGTAGCTTGCTACACATTTTATTATCACGTCTAGCATATTTTAAAGTAAAACAGCAAGTTTAATTTCGCTAACAGAACGGAACCATCAACCGATTTATAGGTACGATAAAACGCTAAACAGCAGGCGCAATCGTCTACGCCTTCTGCTCGTTGGTACCGGGTGCGATCAGCTTCTGGTCTACCGTGTGTCCCGGCAGTGGAGCAACGTGTACCGAGCCGGCGTTAATAGCCTCGTACCGCGCCACGGGAGACTTGTTCGCCCCGGATCCATACTCCGTACCGAAGGTGGCAATGTCCTTCACAACGGACGCACCGCCAGCCGTTGCACTCGACGTTACTGGACCAGCCGCTCCACTGTTTACACCACTCGATGCCTGCGGGACTGTTGCGACAACTGGTGCTGGTGCCTGGAGTGCTGGACCTCCCTGGACATTGTTGTTGTTAGCATAGCCAAGCGACGAGTAGGAAACGGCCGCTGCATCCGAATACGGAAGTCCGTGGCGAACGATCTGCATCTGAGGAGGTACGAGCTGCTGCACGTTGGCGAACGGTGGGACGGCTAATCCTGGCAGGAATTGCTGCTGTTGGGGCTGCACCGGAACTGGCAGCTGGTAGGGATACTGGGCGGGCTGTGCGATTGGCAGCGGGTACTGGGCTGGGAAGGGCACTGGAACGGGTGGAAGCTGTCCACCGGGAACGGGCTGAACGAAAGGATACTGAAGTTGCGGCACGGCATACGGATTGACCACATTCGGACCGACGATAGGCTGCCAGTCGTTGACCTGCACTAGTCCCTCGTTGTAATAGGGATCAACCAACTGCTGCTGGGCGCTGGCAAGTGCCAGAACGGACACTATGGTTATCAAACCCTGAGGAGAGATAGAAAACTTCAATTTCCAACCCCATTTTCACACGCGCTATGCATCTTCGTCATCACCTTCATAATGTGTTGATTGTGTGCTCACACCTCAGCAAGACGCTCCTCTAACTCACTCCGACACCGATCGGTATGGTTTTGATTGGAAAAATCAATGAACGATCAGTTTTATATGACGTGAAGATTTCACACCGTTCGTACACTGATTGGAAAATTGCGAAATCTTTCCAGCCCCACAGTGCTCGTGAGATCCACGACGCATCCACCGTCGCGTAGTGGGAGTGTGGAAGGTCATCTCGGTATCGCTGGTTGACGGTTAATGGTCACTTTCTAGGTCATACCATCGGTAGTCATCGTAACTAACGCAGGTAAAAACGTCTCCAGTGGCTACGTTGGTTTGGATGTTTCGGTCGATTCCACACATGCGAAGGAAGGCAAGGCACCGGGGCACGTGCGGAAGTTACCGAGGATTTCCTTCAACAACACGGACGAGGAAAGCCTTGTCAAACGAGATTGATTTGAAATCGTTATCGTGTAATAAAAATACAAAACTCAATGGCGTGGTGCGATCGGACCGTAGCAGTGTCAGATTGTGTGATCATAATGAATGTAATAATCGTTATCTTTATTTATCAACCTGTGTGTTGCTGTCAAGCTAACGGATATCCGTGCATTGGAATTTTGTTGTGCAACGTATATCATGGCGGCAGCGTGATGGTGTCGTGAAACTGTCCGCAAATTCCAGTTTACTTTTGCAGACACACATGCAAGAACCCACCGCAAGAATGATGGTTAAATCAGTGGATTACTTAATGCAGCCAGCTCCCAATAATGTACGCCGCGTGCACTGCTGTACTGGTCCACCTTTGCAAGGACTTACCGGTATGGGCAAACGCGTACTACGCCTTAACAGAACGCCTCACAGGAGCACTTGTGCGCCCCTCGAACGAGTGTTTCTATCCACATGGGTCACATTTGATCTACCAATTACTCGGCTTTCCTACCGTCACTGGGAATAGACATCGGGACAAGGGCAAGTGCTAGGTGGGACACGGTACGCTACGAACGGTTCGAAACAAGTTTTCCCTTCTTGGACCATTGTCCATTGTCCAGCGATCGCTCTGGATCTTTGACTCTACTTCCCTCTCGTTGGAATGTTTGCCGTCTCGCATTTGCAGCCAGCTGGTCAAACGATGGCCGGTTCTCCTTCCCGTTCTGGTAGAAGCAGTTCGATCAAAAGCGCCCCGGTCGATCGATCGTTTTCGCTTACGACAGCTCAACCATCAACAGAACATGTTTACCCAGCTCCACATGCTTCTCTCATAAGCACTTGCGCCCTATCTGCCAGCGCCTAGTCGACCTGCCGGATGTATGAAGCGTTCCCGTCTTTGTGGGGCAGCTTTTTTCGTCGATTACTATTATTGGTTTCAAACCGGTAGGGTGATTTCGTTTCGATGCTGGACAGTGCACATGATACCTAGGTGCTTACACATGTCGTTCGATTGAATCTGATGCCTGCCTAGATGTTTCGTCATTATGTTTGATATTTTATAAATTCTTGCGATGGGTAGCTTACAGAACTATGCTTTATAGGGTCTACGATTATAATGCACGTTTAATTTGTATTATTGAAAAACAAAAACATTTATTGTGTCATTAATACTTTATATTTATTCATCATCAACTTGTTCGATTCCTCCTTCTCATACAGTTATTGCAATTGACTCACACACTTATTCTCTGTCTGGAAGTAGCTCTGGTTCAATTCTACATTCCAGCTTACTGCAAAATCGTAAAAAAGCAACCAAAGAGTAGCAGAGACCGCACGTTGAAAGGAAACAGAAAGTGGGAAGGAGAGCAAAAACCACACTTTTATAAATGGCAGTAACTGAATCAAGGTAACTGCCGCCTTTCTACAACTCTAGCCACGAGACTCGCCCAACCGTCATGGGAGATCGGGGGAGCTCGAGTCAAATCGCCTGAACAGCGTGAAGCATTCCGGCGCACAAGCTGCTACAGGATGGGCTTGTGAATCGGACGGTTTTGATCTTCGATCGGAAGATTTAGCGTCTTAGAGCGGACCACTTAGACTAGTGCTAGCAAGCGCCTAACGCCGTCAATCGTTCTACGCTAATAATGATGCTTTTTGAAGTGTTTGGAAAACTGAACTCGGGCGAGCTGGAGTAGGAGAGCGGTGGTAAACTCTAAGATAGAATCTTGATGCGGTCCGAGACATTTTAGGAGTGTGGCAAGAACTTTGATTCGTAATGGGATTCTAGCAGATATTGTGGATAAATCTGGTCGCTGTTTTGTTTCTCGAATAAGATCATAAATTTAATGTCTAGAAGGCAATTGAACGTTTGGTTTGAAAATGCTACGTGATGAAAAACAAAACTTCAACTACTCTATTACGTTTTTGAGATAAATGAGATTTTGTAATTTTTGACAAGAGTGAAGTAAAGAACATACTAGAAACTTGATAATTCTTCTTCGCTCCAAAAAGGCGGGATTCAATAAGAATAAATTCAACAAATCTCCATTTCAATGGTTCACAATTGACAAATCACATATCAATAAGGAAACTCAGTAGTGCTTGTCGGACTTCGGACAACATTCAGACCGTGCCGGCTTCCAATTAACTGATCATAAATCCAACCTTTGGCCCAACCCATTTCCATGGTCCATCCAGTGCAAAGTTTTTGCACTTTACAGCGCCAGCCGATTGGCATTGCAAATGAGATCACTTAATTTGAGTGATCCGATCAAGCGAAACAACCTGAAAGAAGGGTCGATGCTTTGTTCCACGGGGAACTGAGAGGGAGAAAGAATGAAGAAAGAGAGAGAGGAAGAGAATAGTAACTAAGCGTAGTAACATAGGCAGATCCATGTAAGCGTCGTTGCGCCCGATCGTAGTGCACATTGAGTGATAATAATAAATTTTCCGCTCCACTCTCGTGTGTCATAAATGTCAAATTTCTGTTCGGTGTCTACAGCGCGGAGGACGGTCTAGCCTGGGCGGTATTTAGCGCAAAGAGTAATTTGTGTGCCGTGTTATTGCTTTGTCTGTTTACTGTTGTACCTTTGCTCGAAATTACCGGTGTTAATCGGCCAGTGTAGTTGTAGCAGTGCCTCCAGCTCTTGTTCTACTGTTGATTGCTGCGAAGCGGTAAACCTGAGCGTGATGGATTCTTCGGTAAGGTAAAGCCGATATGGTAATAGCGACAAGTTGTAAAATTTGTTTCTATCAACCTTCGCGGTGTATGTGTTCGGATGTGTGGCATAGTTCTTATAACCTGATGCTTCTCCTTTTTCCACTTTGCAGAGCACCGCCGGTGACATTGACACCAAGGATCGGTGGTGGGAACGGCCAAGTGTTATCTATGCGTGAGTACGAGTGATTTTTCCCTTTTCCGTCCATGCATGATTACGTACGTCCTGCAGTTCAGTAACTGCCGGTGATGTTCTAGCTTGTCCCTTTCCGAACCGTTTCGGAAGTTTATTCCAGCGTGAATGTCCTCGTCTGTTTCCCCTATTCTAGCTAGCACAGTAAGTGGAACGTACCCCGAGCAAGGCGAAGTAATATCGATTGCGTGACAATGCTGGTACATCCCCGCGATCTCGTTCTTCGCACTCACGATTTGCGTGTTTGGCCCCGTGTCTATGTCACTCGGCGTTCAATGCTTTCCCGATTTTGATATCAGGGAATGTGTCCGGGGAAAAAGTGGGACACCATCAAGCTGACAGCTTGATTAAAGTTTCCCTTTTGGTGGATTGTCTCAGCCGCTCGGTAATGGTAACGCCCGGTGAGCTAATTTGTTCCTACCCTAAGCTGGGTTGCGTTGAGCGTTGCCTCGTTATTTACTTCAACGTAACAACTATGACAGGGGTTATGATCGGTCATAAAGCAAGGGTTTATAAATTAACTGGGTTAGCAATCGTTTTATCGTGATTTTGTTGTAGATAAAGCTGTAAAAGGCACATATAATGGGGTTTAAAAAATACCTTTAATTGTAGTTTTGAACACCTAATTCAAACTGAAAACTGTTTCTTGCTTTGTACTACCTTTTTGTCATTTGTCATTTGTCATTTGTCAAAGGTCTTAAAGCAAAGAGTACAATCGGTCAAATGTAAGATTCATTTTGAAAGTTTCAGCAGGTATCTAAATTGATTTAATCTGTTTTAAGCTCTTATTCAGACCTTTCATATTCTAAAACACCAATTGTAATAATTCACGAGGACCTCTATCATTAAAACAAACGTAGCACAATCCGTCGCTTGATGTACGGAGTATGTTTAATATTAATTTGGGAAAGGGTAGTATTATTACACCAAGCCCACCTATCGAAACATTAATATTTATTTTACCTCTTCTTCTTTGTCCTTCCGAACACAAAGAACACACGTTCCCTCCAGCACATGCTCGATGCTTTATTCACCCGCTGCCAAGTGTGAAGTGTTTTCCGGTGGCACATTCAACGTTTTACCCATCCAGCACCTTGTTTACTTTCTATCACCATCATACGTGAAATCATCATGTTCCTTAAACATTTTCCTTGCTCTACCGCTGCAAACCCTCCGCCAGCGATTGCAGTGTGTAGTAAAAAGTGAGCGACTTTATGGCCATCGGCTGACGAAAGCCCGCTCTACCTTCCCGTCTGTCGCATGGTCGGGCTGGTTCTTGCTTGGTGATGGGTACATGAGCGTGTGGTTGCGTTTTTTGGCTTTTGGAAATCGTTCGGGGCGGCGTTGGGCTGGCAGACATGCCGGGCCGTCAGTAAAGACACCCAACGCTACCCTGCGCGGTGCGATCGTCTCCAGCGGTGGCACCATCGGCAATGTTTCGTTTGGGGAGTTTTTCCTCTTGGTGGAAAACTTACCTGCATGCGGAGAGGGAACGGTTTACCCGGCGAGTGTACTTCGGTTTTTTGACTTTTGGAGGTGAGTGAATTGAAGGGAGGCGATACGAAGGAAGGTGGTACGTGATGGGTGGGAAAACAACAGCCGGAATCAGTCGGAGCTTTTCTTCTCGCCGGCGACGCCGCCGATGGATGCACGGTTCGATCGAGCGTCAGTTTCGATGCTAACGTGAATCGGTGAAGTGTGACGGGTTTCGCGTGCCCGAGAATCGCCCGTTCGCGCGAGCTTCGGTAGTGGAAAATTTAGTGGAAAAACCATTGATCTAGGGTGCAGCGTGATTGCAACAACGGTAGATTTTTTTGTGTGGATTTTGTATAGTTAACACAAACATGATAAAACTGTATCATTGCGAACAAATTCTTTTTCCTGGGACAATTTCCACAAATAACTACTTCTATTAACGTTCCAGAAGCCACCGGTCACGTACAGTGTGTAAATGACTCTTAAGCAGAACACCACCCGCCGGTAGCTGTTTTCCCACTGCTTCACAATGCAGTTGTGCTGTGTAATGATGGAAGCCTTTCCATAAAACCAATCACCATGTCGCAAACAAAGAAACGTCACGTCCGACGTCCCCTAGCAGAGCGTTAGCATCGCGTCCAATCGAATTGTGAAATGTGAATGGACGACAAAAATTAATTATCGATGATTTATTGATACCATCGATGTGGGATCGGGTTTTAGGTGTCAATGTACGCTCGAAGGCGTACGCCTTTGGAAAGGAACAGCGGGAATGCCACACTGAACAAAGTGGCGGAAAGTGGAACAGGAATCGGTCGTGTCCTGCGTGTTGATTGATGAGTGACTGTGAGAAAACTCTGGCCGCGTGAGTTGTGTGTGGAGGTGTCGGTCCCTGGTGAGAGATAAAGGGAGGACGCGTCCAAGATGAATGCAAACAGCTTTTGGGGCACGATCGATCAGCTGTTGGGCCGGGAAGCTCAGAAGCAGAGTGGACAGGACTCGCTGAAGGTTGCGGGTTGGTTGTCCGCCTATGCCGGTGTACGCAAAACAGCTGGACAGGGGTAAGTGATGGTTCTGCTTTTTTTTTTAAATCGGGAAACACACTTTTCTAGCATGGTTTTACCTTCCAGTGAGTGGTTATGGTACTTTACAAATGCTTTTCGTTTCTCGTGTTGCCTGTCTTGTGCAATGTGATGTATTACCGGGCTTTCTGGTAGGAAGAATGTGTCATCTATCACTCTGCTGAATGTATCACACCGGATGTTTATGCTACAAGAGATGGACGATTTAAACATCAAATTGTCAACCAAAACTGTGGAGAAAAAACCATAAGTTCTTTTTATTGAACAATAATGCGAGAAGTTGTTTAATTTTGAATGATTTTTATATTATGTTTTATAAAAACTGGTACTCTTAGAGTGTTTATCTTCCTTAAAATATTGATGTCAAACATATTGCAACATTTTGAACCTGTTCTTCTGCGAGCGTAACATACATGAAAAGCTCTCTGCCACTTTTCATAAACCAATCCTACCGCCCTTGATATTGATAGCCTGTTTGAAATTATTAAGGACTTACGGCTCACACTCTCGAAACAGGAGCATTGACCTAAAACATGCCATGCCTATTCGTGCATCGTGGAAGTGCATGTGCAGCGCGATAACGGCGCTCTGCGGCAACGGTTCGATATTTCGTTTGCGAAGGTTGCAGCCGTTTTGGGAGCTAGGAGTGTCGAATGCAATCAGCATATGTGTGTCATTGCGATGCACCGAAAAGTACTTCTCCAACTTTTTGCACATAACTTTTTGCGAAGAAGTGATGCGTACGGTTTGGTGAACTTTGTAAGGAAAATCTGATTTAAAAGAACATTCTAGCGTAATTGAATGCTTTTTTATTCTGAAAACCCTTGAACCGACTCTTACCAAGGGTTGCTATAAAATCGCCTGAATATTGAAGGGACCATAATAGTGAGCTGCATAATCAACTGTCCATCAGCATGCGACTCGAGTGGAACAAATAAAAGGGACGCCATGCGCGATTCCTATTCGCGGACCTATACTTCCTAGCTACAAAAACTCTTCAAAGGTACATCGCAAAGTGTTCTGCAGATCCTCCTCCTGTAGTTGGTGGATGTCTGTTTAGCGCCTTACAGTTGGTTTTTGGACTCGGCACTCGGTAAAGCCCGGTGGCAATGCGCAAAATATGCAAATGCAAATACACCGTCTCAAAGTCCCGATCCGGTGACCTCCAATGGGTGGGTGTGTTGCAGGTACATATATGTACTATGATATGCGTACTGCTTCCCCGGGCGATGGGAAATCATCAGAATGTCCTTCAGAAGGCGCCCATCGTTTCGTGGCTTGTGTCGCCTCGCAAGGCATTTGATTGACTTTCCTTCACCGGGCCAGCACCCAGGAGTGTGCGGTGGATTATTACGCTTCGCTCGGATGATTGTTGCCAACCAAGTGCCCACCGCCTCCAGCACCCCGTTTATCACACTCTGGCACCATCACGGGCGCTGTGGCAGGGTAGCGAGAAACCGCACCACCCATTTCTATATTTTGTCGATATTTCGTGACATTGGAAGATATTGGGGCCGTTAAGTGTGCGGATATGTTATGGGTATGATAATCGCAATAAAGTGAGATGTATGCGTCGTCTGTAAGCGTTGGCTGGAAGACGCAGACGACTGTCAAGTAGGCTCGTATGGATGGGTCGATGGTACCGGCTTCTGGTGAGTGGCAGCTCCACGCGCCAAATAGCAACAAGTTGGGGAAGGCTACACCACATCGCAAGCTTATGCCAACCTGTTTCGTGATTGCAATCACTTGCGCGAGCTGAGACTCTTGATTCTTGCGCCTTGTGCCGCAGGATTACTGGAAGATTGGTGGCAGAAGCTTGTGGAAGTTTGCTTATCGCTGATTGCTTCCTGTAATTTAATTATCTTGTTTTATCGCAAAGTGTAATGGGAGATGCGAATTGCAATCGAAACGGTGCGTTAAATATCGTTTGTAAGGCATTAATAAGCTTGAAGTTGTGTAATAATATGTAGAGCAGTAGATCTATTTTAAATTTTGTTGCTAAGACTTATTTACAATAAAACGTTTTCATTCATTTACCATGTTATCATAATCTTTTATCGAAAGCACTCCCGAGAAAATACGTTTACCTTTACGTTTACCTCCATCCACTCATACTCGTTTTATTTTTACGACAGTGACGATACCGCTGGTTATGGCAGTGACGGGTTCAGCGGACTTCCCGGCCGAACTGCCAGCTTGCCATCGATTTTCCCGACCGGCAATCAGCTGATTCAGCCCGACCAGGACGGTGGATTCAACGCGGGCGACGGTACGGGGTCGGGCGGCAATGCCGGGATGACGACAGGCGGACGGAACGGAGCCAATCGGAAAAAGGTACGCTTCCGCAAGTCGAAGCTTCGCCAGCTGTACGACGTGGAAGTGTTGCCCGTGGAGTACCTGGGACCAAAGATCGAGTATAGGTGAATATGGACTGGATGTAACTTGTACTGTTGAACGTTTCACTGTTCCCTGTAAGGAGTTAAATCTTCTTATAAGTGTTTGATATTTTTCTACGAAATATATATAAACTTAATCAAACACTTTACATACAAAAACAAAACAATGCAGATGGTGTGAGAATTGTTATTATTTTTAAAAGTATTTACTAGTAGGAAAATTACTTTCAGGCATCTTTACTTTACTATTGTCAAGCTCAAATCTATTTTAATCATAGTTGAAAACATGCTGGGTGTATGAAATATGTACAATTTTCCAAAAAAGCGTCTATTTTCCTGTTTCTACAGCTCACCACGCGTAGCATGCCATAAAAGTCATACGGGTGCTATAATGTTGCTATAAAACAGCTTCGCGTTTTCGAGCACGCTGCTCGAATTTGTTTGATTTGAACAGTGGACTGATTTCGTGAATATCTGGTCATAGGATAGAATTTTATTTTTCTAGATATTATCTATTTGCATAATTAAAACATAAAAAAGATAAAAATTAAAAGATAAAAGTTATTTCGCCAATAATTAAAAGTTAAACACTAAATAAGAGATAGGTAGTTGATTCTTCTTGGGTGTCACAACAACCCTTGTAGGGTCTAAGTCTACCACAACAATAATGTGCTTTGACTTTTTCTGTGAATTAATGAACCCTTAAATAAAAAGATTATTAATCCTGTGCACGAGGGCTGCGACTTAGTGTACCCATGGCAGGATAGTCAATCCTGCGTATGGGAGGCGGTAGCTGTCCGAATGGGACTCGAAACAACGTTGGGCTTAATCGTATGACAGGGCTACGCCGTGACCAATTAGACCACCGAACTGCTCCAGTAGACCAGACATACGAAAATACTAAAAAAGAATGAGCAATGTATAGGTGGAACCACCAACGATACTTATGATAGTGAGAATTCTTCTTCTTCTTAAGAGGTACAACTACTCTTGTTTGCACCTACCAGAGCACAATTGTGTTCTGGCTTTATCTAAATAAATGCGTAGGCTTAACTAAAGTGAAATCTGATGAATGATTATTTTTAGGATCAACCTATCGCAGCTTTCATGTCCTTTTCAAACTGTATCCAGTGAGTTGTTGTCATAAATGACACACTATATCATTAAACATGGAAATGGCATGTTACAACTTCATTAACACCTTTGCCTAGGTAGGCATGCTTCACACCTTCTTTTGTACAAAAGATCTTCACCAGCTTCACCCAATACTCTTTCGAACTAAACAATTGCTTCAAACTTTTAGCCAATGTTTTGCGCAATTCGTGTGTAGAGGATATAAACCAAACTTTCTTCTGACAGGGCTTCCAGCAAAAACACAACAAGCAAAAAAAATCGTCCCAAATTTGACTTATACTCTACCACGAAAAATCCATGACGCTTCATCGGCTGGTGACGGGATTAAGTTTTGACACGTTGATGACGGAAATTGGATTTATTAGCCCCGGTTAGCATGATGCGCTACCTGAGCTTGATGTTCGCTGGCATGGACGCAGTACGTGGACAAAGTTTTGAACTCGGTCTATTATCGTACCTCGGCTCGTGGCACCCGTAAGCACCGACCAACGACAGTGCCTTGCAAGCAGTCTTAAAGCCACGTCCTTGACTCTGGCCGGCACAACCGCGAGCCGCCCGTGTGCGGTTGCCAGCACTGATTACGCCAAGTAAGTTCCGGTCGGCAGAAGCTTACGGGCATAAAAGCTTGTAGTTTGCCGTTCGTGATTGATTTGATTCGATCGTAAATGTATTCGCATCCCTCCGGGGACCGCAGGAGCCACAGAAACGCGGAAAGGAGCCATCCCGGCACAATGTTGCACAAATGTCCGGTGTACGGGCCGGGGGAGTTCACTTTGTGCGTGCATTGCTGGTTTTTGCTCCAAGTAGTCGTCGGCGTAGACGGTTCCTGTGTGTACAGGAAGCTCAACAGTCTGTAGCCAGGCGGATTTAGCTTCCAGCGACCAAGCACTAGCGTGGCAAAAGAAAAGAAAACGAATAGGGGGTCAAAATGATATTTAAGTTATTACAAGCGGTTACGCTTCCAAAGCTATCCTTCGCTAGAAGAAACATTGGGCAAGTGGGCAAGTCAAATAAACAGTTTAATCAGAGTGTTTTTAGTGGCCGTTGATATTGACACTGAAAAGATGGGGGACAGCACTTTAAAGTTCATAAGAATGTACAGGAAGGCCAGGGAAACAGTTTGAAAATCCTCCAGAAGTTATTTGATAAAACTAATACAAACGTAGCGAATAAACGCCCATTCTTGACCTTGATTACGTTGTTACCGTTAGAGGTTTCTTTATTTTATTGTGTCAAACTGTCATAAATCAGGCGCGGCACCTCATCAAGTTGCTTGTCGGCGCCCTCCATGCCCATGAGCCGCTCAACTCTGGCTCACATCCAGCACCGCTCCTGAAGGAAGGGCTGAGCCTCGGACAAAACTTCAAAGCGCACGAAACACCAGCACCGGGGACGAAAAGTGAATTTATGTCTTGTTTATTCCTTCGAGCCATTCACATTTAGCTCAACTCTAGTTTCGCTCGGGCTTGGTGGGTGGAATTGAGCGCTCCCGTCCGTTCTGCCCTTGAAAACAGGGGGTGCTAGATACTTTATTATCTTCACTCCTCCTGCACGGGACGGGATGAGGTGCTAGTGCTGGAAGAGGGGGCAGGAACTTCACAGGACACAGAGGTTTAGATTATCAGATCGATGTCTGTAGGTGGGTTCTCTAGAACGCAAGGGGCAAACGTTTTCGTGTGACCCATTAAACACACGAAACGTTGGGCGAGCTGGCTGGCAAAAGTGGGTGCCAAATTGATTCGAGCCACAGTTTTTGCACTCTTTTGCCTTTAGCTTCCTTTGCATCGTGTTTCTGTCTGTTCTCTTTTTTTTCTCGCAGCTCTATCGCATTCCAAAACGCCGAAGAGCCTCCTTTTATTATTTGTTATTTCTGTTCGCTTCCTTAGCGCCGGAGCCCTTCCGTCTTCTTCTTCTGTTTGTTTTGTTTTGTCCTGCTTTTCGGCTTCTCCCATTCACTACTCCCTCCTGGGGGTGATAGGCGGCCATGTCTTGGCACCCGACCTGAAAGGATATTTTATTTATTTCGTCGCCAGCGAGCCATATTTTTTTTTGCTCGTGTTGAGCCATTTTGTTGCCTTGTTGCGGTGTTGAATTAGTTTTCCTCACGTCAACTACCCATCAGCACGGCATCCGTTGCACACCGGGCGCAGACCTTCGCTGGGGTCTAGGGCTTTTCTTGAGGTTGAGCTAGCTTTGTGGATGTGTGAGTGGTCTCAAAACGAGGTGAGAAAAAAGGCGTCAATGGCTTGACTCGGATGGTGGTAAAGATTTGGGTTTTGACAGTTTGGCACCAGGCTCCTGGTGGTTTGGACGTGCAGTGCGTTACGTAGGGCCCTTTGTGTCCTTTGTGGTGCTTATCGAGCTGACCAACTGCCGCGTGTGTGCGTGATGCCTCGAGGACGATAGATGCGTTACCCGGCACACGAGAAGCTATTGTGAAGAGCCAAATCCAACCACCTGAAGGCACTAATTGATAATGCTTAACAGTGGAAGTGGTTTTAATAACGTGTGGTAGCTCTGTGCGGTATAAATAGGTGTGAATATGTGCAGCCACTCACGACCACATCCCGCTGTCCCGACCGTAGGGTGAGAGTGTTGTTAGTTAAACGAAGTTGTTTGGGTTGACTTCTAGCTACCGTTGTGGTGCGAACTTTTTGGTGTGTACCAGTTATTGAAACTGCCACTGTCAGCTGACGAAAGTGGATGGATCAAATTATGTGATAAAGTATAGCGCTGACGGAGCGATTGAAGTTCAACATGAAGAAAGGAAATATACCGAAAAACCAGCTGGAGAAGATGATGCTCGAGGAGGACTTCACGTTTTGCGAATGCAACTTTGCGGTCAAGCCAACGAGACGACAGGAGTGAGTGTTTGAAAGAATGATGCGAGAACGAAATTATATATCAGGAGAGTAAAATATGTGTTTCTGTCTCTGGAAATGACGTTCTAAGGTTGTGCTTTCGTCCTCCTAATTCTCTTATTTTAGGAAGTTTGGCGGTGATTGAACTTTTCCTCGTTTAATACCACACTTGGAGCAAGTAAACTTTTCGTTTTTATCATTTAATCATTACATGTTGACTAGTTTATTTATTGCTATGGCAAAGTACATTCTTTCCAACTCGTCCCGGTCCAACTAGAAAGAACGCGTAACGGAAATTAATTAATTAGCTTACCGAGCTTCGTAAGCGTTGCAAAGCACGCAAAAAAATGACGCTTTTCAAACGATCGTAAAAAAGATTCACCTGAGGTTATGAAATTGATGAAAGCGTATACATTCCTGTTGCGAAAGCCTTTCCTGGCAGCCTTTCATCGCTGGAATCGGAGGACACCCAGTCCAAGGAGAAAATGGAAAAGTGCAATTATAATTCATCAAACGTGCAGTGTGGGCAAACGGCGTGATTATTTAGTTACGAGCTGAAAATGAAAGAAAATTGAATTTAGAGTTAAACACCTTTTGCCATCCATTTCATACACCATACGCTCGCACAGTAATTGTGAGTGGTGTGAAGGTTGTTAATTCTGCGTAACCTAAATCGTATGATAACGATGCGTCTCATGCACCTTTGCGAAACGGATGCAATTTTTAATTAAAACCACTAAAGCCGGAAGTAAAATCATAAACCGCAGTCCTACCCGTCCTCACCGTATGCTAACGCTGGCGGTCGATGGGACATTTCTCTGTACACTCACCCCAGCTGTTGATGAAAATAAATTGCTTTTTTGTTGTTGTTGTTGTTGTTGTCGCTTTACCACTGCTGAATGCACTCGGGACAGGGAATTGGCTTTATGCTAGCTTTCTTCAGTCTTCCTATGTACGGACAGATGTTTGGTTAGGTTAACAGCGCTTAAACGTCAGGCGTAGGTGTTGTGTGTAAACCTACGCAATTGGTTGCTGGTGTAAGGAAAAGTGTTTTCGCCACCAACGGAACGGATTTCATTTGGTTCCGGTTCGCATTCGGCAATGCTTTTGCTAATGATACGTTGGGGGATTTGAGTGTCAGGTGCAAATAATGCTCGTAAGACCAAGGGAATACATTGTTGGGAAAACTTGTCTGAAGGTAGAGCGATATGAAAATAAACAGAAGCATTGATAATGACTTGATAAATGGGGATTGCATCACGAGCGAAAGATAATTGATATTTCTTCTTGCAATCTTCGAACCGGAATAATATCGTTTCTCCTTTCGTTTGTTCATGCTAAGCGCCTTAAGGTATGCAAACTGTTTCGCAACTGAATCATTTTTTAATGTGGTCCTTTCTTAGTGTGTTGAACGATCTGTATTTTTTGGTAATAATAATTGAACAACATTTTTTTGGGACAACAAATACGAATTAACTTATTGGTACATTCAACAAAATTATTCTACATTTTACGCTATTTTAAAGTGTTTGCAAGAAATTGATTAAAGAGAGCCTGGCTTAGGCTTAAGCTCGTATTTTGCTTGCATGCAGTAGAAATACAAAAAATGTAAAAAGACTAAAGATGGTTGTTAAAATTTCAATATAAAGGAAGTCTAGAGTATTTCTTAAGGAAACTATAAAAATATTGTTTAAAAAACAGGTACATGAGTATATTCACACCTTAGCTTGTCCTTATTCTAACGTATCTATATTTTGTTGCATTGTATTACCTTTAGTTCCGTTTGAACTACATCGTATGTTCCCAGATATACGACTTCTATACCTTCAATATCACGCAACATAAAGTATTCCAAAATTTCACTTCCTCGTTACGCACCAGAAACACCTTAACCTACCCTTGCCCCGACATCATCACCACTAAAGTATGGTTATGATTATAATTACATTTCATACGTGTGGTATCGCACATTGCATGCTAAAATCATACTCAGTGCACGGTACCAACTGGAAGGTGGAAAAACCATGCAAAACCTATGCACAATGCTCATCCCTGCCGTTTTCGCCTTCGAGCCATTTCGAGAGCGGGTGCACCGACCGAAAATATTCCCGTGCAACAGCTGCCCCATATTCACATGTCGTATGCACCGAAGCCACAGCCAGCATATCGTGACGCAGGCAGGCCGAACACGAGCTCGAGCTGCCAGAATCGCTAATGTCAACGGTTTCGGGCTGAAAAATGGTCACAAATCAACACGGCTACGGCACAATACGGATCCTCAAGCCTTTAAATCGAAACAGACGTAAGCCGCCGCTGGAATGTAAAGTGTCCTCGGCGACATATGAATAACAGTTTTGTTTTCTCGGTGCTCTTGGAGGGTATTTCGTGTGTGTCGTTGTAATGGTTCATTCGAAAGTAGTTAAATTTTTTCCTTATTTTCTCTGGATTACCATCGTCATTCCTAGAAAGGCGTAATGCTATCAGCAACAGTTCCATGCACCAAAGTCATCGAAATGCTTGGCAATGTCTCAATCCGTGTGCCGTTGACGACAACGATGGCTATCGAGCGCTTGCTTGTCTCGCTATGTTTGAATAATATTTTATGCATCCTCTCGCTTAACCGTATTCAACCCGTCTCGCCATTCGGTTCCAAGGATAAAGCCTTCTGGAAAACGTTTCACTGAGGCTTGCTATTTGTGCAAGGGTGTCGTCTCGATGGTTCTGTTCGCGAACGATTCTCTCGCTTTCCTTGCCAACCTGTACGGTCCACGGTACGGTAGCTGTGTTTATCAATTTTATGTACGTTCGATGATTCGATATTCGATTTTTGTCCAGTCCTATTTTTATGTATTGTATTCCACTCGCTGTCTCCTATTGCAATAGTGTTCCCGCAAAGCCGTACACTTTTTTCCAATTGTTTAGTGTGCTGGTGGAAAATCGAAACTCCCGCCGAGCTGGCACACTAGCAGGACGAAGGCCACCTTTTGCTCGGTACAGTGGAGCTTTAATCGTTTTACATTCGCCATGTGTTCTGGGTGAGCCTTGTCGATCGCCACCCCGTGCGTTACGTTGTCGGCTGTCGTGCGTTAATCCTTGCTTCACCAAAACATTGAACCTGAAGCCCATCCGTTCCCATGACCTTAGCGTTTCGATTAAAGGGTATCGTCGCGGCCGGCTACCGATTTGTTTTCCACCATTAATTGAACGGAATACGAGCGCACGTTTATTTGGTTTCTACCTTGCCATACAGAGGCAGGGGAAGTCAGCCAGTTATCGGTAGACATGCTGTTGCTAGGAGGCAGAGCAAGCGTTTCGAAGGCTAGGTTTAATTTTAATTTGTTTCCAGTCGTGACCAAAACGCTCGTCGCTGTGGGTGTTGCTTTGTGTGTACACGGTGCGTCCTTGTTGCATTTTTACTGTTTGGTGTGCGGAGGTCACTTCACTTTCACGCTTTCAGGTGAGGTCGAAGTGCTTTCAGCTATTCTATTTGTCGTTGAATCTTTTAATTCTTTAGCCAGTATGACATTGAGGATACATAGTTAGAATATTTATCAAGAAAAAAGATATTGACGTTTTTCAACAAACTCTAAAATAGTAACTTAAGGTTTATGGCTGATTTCAAGACGCTGTTATGGACATTAACTTCCAAAATAGTTTCCAATCAAGATACATGCATTTTAAAAGCAATAGAAATTTCCACCCATGCATTGATTTGTAAATCGCATTGCATACTTTTAGGCGCATATCGCATATACCTTGGGCTAAAGGGTTACTGCTTTGATTATAATACAGCAAAGATTTATTTTTGTTTAAGTGGTGTCATTTGAAGCGTGTTTTAAAAAAAACCTACTATTTCTATGATAATCATACTAACTGTTAGTTTTCCTATTTTGTATCACAAATAGCACCTGCTTTTTTGCAACAATTTACGTAAAGACAACCTGCACAAAGCTTACCAACCGAATGGACGGGTACATTCCGCGAACGCCTTAACGCTTCAGCAAATCCACCATTTTATGGCGTCTCGTAAAAATATGATCACGATTATTATTGTTATTGCGTTGCCTGCTGCTAGTGGACCCCTTTGGCATTACCGTTCCAGCAGTCGTCCTTTGCCTTGAAACGGGTCCACTCCACCAGCTCCTTACCATCCCGTATTGAAAACTGGATTAGCATTGCCATCCTCCGATTCCTTTGCTTTTATGAGGCTTGTCGCACCGTTGCTTTGTTTGTTCGTGTTTTGTTTTCACCACGTGGACGCGCCCACGAAGAAGCTTCGAGGTTATGCTTTGCCCAAAAATGTTCCACGTGCACTTTCAGCCGGTATTCAGCATACGGCGCGGGGACGGGTTTCGAATGTTCGCTTTTCAGTGCCATGATTTCGTGATGTGCCTTTTGTTGAGGCATGGGCCTCATGCGAGGGCGAGAAAGCATAACATAAATCGCGGACCTCTTTCAGCCCGTACCGATGCCTGTGCCAGAATGTCAATATCACGATTGGCTGTCACGCTGAGTTGCCTATTTTTTTTCTTCTTTTATTTTTGAGAACAGCAGGATTCGATTTTCTCCTTTTTATTCGAGAGCTCTTGAAGGCTGGCAAAAAGGGGTAGCAAATAGTGTTGTACCTTTACCTAGGTCTGGAACAGGGGCGCACTTCACTAGTGCTCGTGTGCGCTGCTCGCTTCCATGCCGTGCAGTGTTTGCCGTGCACGGGACACACTAGTCAGTTAGCGCCATCGTACGCCAGCGGACGGGAAAGCTTCCGGATAGAGTGATTCGTTCTATCCGGTGTTTGTGTGCATCTCATTATTGCAGCGGCCGGTGTGGTGAGGACGTTCAGTAATTCTGGTTAGTGAGTAAACGTTGGCAATGCCACCCGAAAGGACCTACCTCAAAAACACAAGAAATCGGTATCAGAAGAGTGATTGATGTGCCAACCATCGCCCTCGGTCAACCAAACCAATTTCCCTGCCCAACTCTAACCAAGTACATCTTGCGTTTTGTTTCAGTGTGAACCTTCCCCGAGTAACCGCGCAACTGGAGAAGTTGATGGGAACGAATGTGGTCCGGCTGACGGATCGCAAATATATGCAGGAGCTGCAGCGCCGTATCCAGGAGGACTACAATGTCACGCTGGAGAAGCGCATCAGTGAGCGTGAGGTAAGTCTGCCGGTCTGGGAGGCCGTTTTAAATGACTGTCCATTTGCAATAATGACGGAGGGCTGCAATGTTGAATTTGAATTTGTGCTGTTTCGATTGAACTGTGTACCAGCATGCTTCGTTACTGTGGTTTTGCAGGTATCGTCCAATTTTTGCTCATTAACAGGAGCAGCCGCATCTACTTTCATTCTGTCGCTAATTATCGTTCCATCGAAGGCTACAGGAACATTGCTAGTGGGTTGCCTAAAATTTCAAATCACCTTCAATTAGGGGGCAAAGCACGTCGCTTCCAAGCAATTCAAAGCTAGCGCCTCGTAGCACGTGTAGCATGCAGGCACGCATATCACATTTCATTGTCATTCCACAAAGGCGCTAGCCCACACTCGTTCCGATGGAGTCCCGCGTAGAATTTACGAGGTAGCAATTAACATTCATGCTTGATTATTTTGAGTGGTTTGTTTGATTTCTCACGGAGAACAGCTTCGGTGCACGCTAAATGGGGAAACACAGAAGAATTTGCATACTTTTGTGTAACCCGAGAGCCTGTGAAACAACAGTTTATCTGGTTTAAAAATATCTCCATCTGTTTTCCAGGAGACGGATCTTGCTTAACAGTCGCTTCAAAATAAGATACTGTATCTTTTAAAGCAATGGAATCTAAGCCGGTTCACAAGACACAAAGAGGAATGTAGCTAAAGTTATTATCTCTACACGATTGTGTGTTGATTATCTTGGAAACCACACCTTGAAAGAAGATCTCGCTAAAGTGATACCAAGAGGTACCCTCGGCACACTGTACGTCAAAGTGCGCGAAGTTCAGCTCTGTTGTCCACAACCTTCCTGGCGTGGCGAAGTGACGCGACTGGAGGGGTGTGTGTGTGTGCTTGTGAAATCGATAACCGTTCTGAGCGATACCTGACCCAACGGTAAAGTACACAGTACATCTATACACAAAAAGTCACACACAAACGTGCCCACTCAAACATATTTATCCACATTCACACGCAAGCATATCATGACAAAAGAGCACCATCTCCCTTTGACACGAAGCCCTGAATTCGCTTCCCCATGGCCGTGAGCCCATGGTTCGGTTCGTCTCTTTGGGCGAAGCTCGTTTCCGTTCTGTTTGTTTGGTGTTTTTACTTCGAATGTTTGGCCATCCAATGAATGTGCCCGGCACTTCGATGCACATTCGATCGGAGGAAAGTGAAAAGGGCGAGTCCGGGGCCAGGGCCAGCCAGCGTAGCAGGGAGATCGATAGCGCAAAAAGGTGATAAGCGTTTGGCACTAATAAACTCATAGATAACATCGGTTACCTGCACCCCCAGCGACGGTTTCCGGGTGCCTGGATCTTAAGTGCACCCTCCGAAACTGGTCCATGGTCAGAGTTCACCTGCTGTTCAATGTTTGGCAGTGGGTTAGACATCGAGCAAGGCCCTTCCTTACTCTCTTTCGGTGGAGATGCAGGAGATGTTTCCATTTCCAGCGTTGGTTGGCATTCAAAGCAGTGTCGGTTGACAGTTTTGGTGCAAGGGGATGTCTCAAGCTCAAGTTTTTGCCATGATGCCCGTAATAGTAGACTATTATTTGACCTCAATTTTCCTTAAAATAACGCTTGCTTGTCATCATCCATCGTTATACAATTTTGTGACTCTGTTTGGAGATGACGTATGTTTTTTGCGTTTAAAACAACTTGCCCTTAGACGACGAAACAAGAGCGTCGTAAAAATTAAACATTTTCCTATTACGCAAAAAGCATTATTATTCACGTCTAGACTTGTTTGGACATCGATCGATATCGTCCTCACTTACTTTTGGAAGACTTTTGACTGTACTTGGTTTGGAGCTTCGAGTGTACTGGTAGGTAGTGCAGGATTTGTTTCCTTTCGGAGATTTTCGGACCAAATGGGAAACATTGGTCTGATTTTTGGTTCGCTTCCCTCATCTGTTGTCTGCTCGTGCCTCTCATGCTCACGGGATAATGTGGTATTTAATGTGATTATCATAGCGGAAATCTCTGTTCGTGGTCGCGTTTTATACTTCCGAACGCGAACCCACTTTACGACCGACGTGCGTCGGATAAAGGACATCCGCACGCACGCCCCATCGTGAGCGTAGTGTTGTTGAGGAATGTGATGTTTCTTACGACCTGTGGTAGAGTTTTGGCTTACTGCCTTTTTTTGTTTTTGTGTGATTTGTTACATTCAATGGCGGTGGTTGGTGGTGTGATAGCAAAGGCAAAAGCGCGTACTCGTTGATCCATGCAATGAACTCTTGGGCGCTTGCATACGTGACTGCATTGGTGCGCACTCTTTCCGGCGTTTCGACGATGGTGCCCACGTGGCATTCACTGGGAGATATTTCAAGATTATGGGCTTGAGTAGGTTGCAGGAGTAGGTGTCCTTATGGGGAAGGTAAAATGGAGCAGCGCGTCGGATAGTGCATTACATTTTCCAGATGAAGGGAGTTGGTAAACGGCGCTGTAAAACGATAGTATTCCTTTGGCTGTGATATCCATAGTTCAATGAATGCAAAAGTGTAGAGTGCAACCGTTGGCAGGCAGCAGGCATCACTGTCAATGTATAAAGAGGATTAAACCTAATTGCATTGCTAAAGATGACTGGGCGCCTCCATGTAATGTGTTAAAAGAAGTAAATTTTATAGGGTAATATTTCAACGTAATATATTTTAACATTCCTAATTTTATGGCTTATAAGTAAAATAATTGATATCAGACCATAGAAATTCAATTGAGCGTCAAAACTACAATGAAAACCAAATGCCAGATATTTTTATGATCATTTTCAATAACTTTTGTTCAATGGCAAGGTGAATCGTGCAATAATTTTAAAATTGTTCAAAGGAAACATCGCTACAAATATCATTGCAAAAGTTTTTTTTTCTGCTGTATTGTAAGCAAATTAAGCATTGGTTTAATACTCAGTTTTCACCAGAAATTGATAACGTTCCAGCGATACCTCAGTGTGACGAAAAGTCAGTGTGACTTACAAATAAGGACGATGACAATCAAAAGTTTCTTGTGAAAATACTGAAAACATTCGAATTAATATGTTTAGAGCTAAAGTCAAAGGAAATCTTTTTATTGTTAATGAATTTGGATGTTTTTTCTTTGCAAATGCGATTCGTTGTAGTTACTTTGTTATTTAAATTTTATATGTGTGTTGATACAGTTGCTCGCTGTATTTCGAATCATTTCACATCGATTTTGTGGTCGGTAGAACAAATACCGCAGCCAAAACAGGTCAGCTGAAGCTTTCCTTTTATTTCTAGTGCACATTTTTTATCATCAAGATAATCTTTACTGATCGCAATACCTTATCGTTTCTCATAACTCTTTCTGATACTTTCATTTACTTTACCTTGTCTGCTTCTCATGAAAAATTGCACGAAATACCGTATGGAACGCAATACCTCACACGTAAACACACTCATCCATCGTTCACTGCTAAATCGTCCTCATGCACCTTCGCCTACCTTCAACGCAATTCGCCCGCACCCACCTACGCATCAATCGAAAAAAAACACAATAATGAAAAACGGAAACATTTCCACCTGGCCCGGCGAATGGTAACGCATCCAAGCACCGAGAATGGCAGCGACAGAAGCAACTTATCCTGAACGGCAAGTATAGCCTGGGAAACTGTCCCCGATCTTTAATTCCGCTGCACAGTATCG
Organism: Anopheles epiroticus; assembly: GCA_000349105.1. Lineage (NCBI taxonomy): Eukaryota > Metazoa > Arthropoda > Insecta > Diptera > Culicidae > Anopheles > Anopheles epiroticus. The sequence goes on along the minus strand of KB671830.1, from coordinate 23,916 downwards.
TGCTGGTAAGCGAAAGGTGTTTTGTACGCTGTTATTATAGGAAACGAGAAAGAGCATTGCAAAGGAGCTACAACTACCGTTTAGCGATGGTTAAAGATGTAGCTGGCTTGACGTTGGTCGGCAATATTAATAGACAGGATATCCAAGATCTCATATAGCCGTCCGGTGTCGACCACTCGGTTGATTATGTTTTGCTTTCCACTAACTCGCCCCGCTTGGTGGCATCTTTTCTTGCCATTTGTTTTGTTTTCCCTTATTCTGTCTTCAAAGGCGAAGGAAATCGAGCGTGAGCGAAACCTGATCTTGTCCGGAGCGGGCGATAGCATACCGGAGGAGATGACCAGCTCGGTCTTTCTCGTGAATCAGAAAACGAACGTCAACATTCTGAACAAGCGCGAAAAGGTAAGTGCCAAGCCAAGGAAATAGAGTTAAGTTTTCATCGCTTTCTCCTCTGCTCTACTTTTCTGTCAGCTTAAAACGATTCGTGAGAAAAATGCGGAACGTTTGATCAAACAGGGCCATCGCTGGGAGCGGGAACGGCAGCAGATGGAGGAGCAGAGCCGCGAGCGAGAAATCGAACGGCGCACCAAGCGCGAGGCCCTGCTCGAGCAGGAAAAGCTGTACATGATCGAGGAAAACGATCGTTCGTTGAATCTGCTGCGTATGAAAACGAAGAAGGGCCCGTGTCGGGATATGAACCTGCGCTCGATGCTGATGCTGCAGCGCGAAGAGTTGGGCCGAACGATACAGACACGCGACTTTGACATGAAGGACGAACGGTCCGGGATGGGTATGGATATAGAGGGTGGGAAGGGTGATCGGCGGCGGCATCGGCGGGGCGCTCGGAAGCAGCGACCGATGCAGCGGCAGAACGAGGTGAACGAGTACCAGGAGTCGTCCTCGCCGGAGGAAGGATACATCTCCATGAACAATGCGGACTCGCCCGAAAATCTGGAGACGTCGATCGCGATCAAGGTGGCGAAGGGAGCGAGCAAGGACTCGGGCGATGAGTCCGAGGCGGAGCAGGACTCGGACCAAGCAGTTCCGGAGGAAGCAGTTGACCCGCTGAACGATACGAACCAAGCTGAAGATGGAGCGCCCGCGGTCAATGAGACGCTCGAACAGGAACAGCAAGAGCGTACCGAGACCGAACTTGATGCAGCCGAAGAGACTCGTCTGCGCGAGGAGCTCGACAAAACGCTGATGGAGAAAAAGAAGGCCCGGCAGGTGCGGAACGAGGACCCAAAAATTACCAAGCTAAAGGAAGCCGATGTAAGTATCTTGGTCAGCTGCCGTTTAGTATACGCGTGAGTTTGAGAGTTATTCGTTTACATCACAATTTAAGCAAATTCAGCTTTTGCGATGGCATGTTTTACCGGCGGTTGACCCTTCCTCATTGATTGCCTTTTTATTTGCAGACCGTGGCAGATATTTATAACGTCGCCGATGAAATCATCGTGCTGGAGAAGAAGAAAACAAAGAAAGGCTTTGGAAAGTAAAAACGGAAAACCATCGCCCACCGGACAGTGACCCGTGCCCTGGGACAATAATAAACCACCGGTTGGAGTGCGTGAATGTGTGAGAAAGGCGGAGATAAAAATGCTGGAAACATCACGAGCTATATCTGTGATCTGGTTGGATTTCTTGTGATTTCTTGTTAGTGTGAATATTGTTATCTTCATGGTACACACATACACACAGTGACTCCCGTTTGGTAGAGAAGTTTTCCTATTTGTGAACTGGAAATTATGTGTGTTGAATGCACTTTGTGATAAAAATTGAATTGTATTTTGTAGTTAAAGAACCGGAGTGCTGTCTGAATAAACTGTTAGCGTAAAAGAAATTAAAGTTGATATTGATATAGAAATTCTGGTTTCAAACTGATGTTTTAAAAGTGTTACTTTAATTGATGACTATTACATACTAAATTTTGAATTGTTTAAGTGTAAGTATAAGGAATAGTGTGACAGTTTATAGTAAAAGATTGCAATTGATGTTTTATTTATTCTGTTGATCATGTGCAGAAAAAAATCCTTTATCATATTCTGTAATGCAAAAACTTTCACAATTTTACAAAGGATCGAGACCTGCCTGAGAGCCTTTCGGGAGAATAAGGCATCAGGATTTCCTTTGACTTTTGGTATTTACTACAAAAGGCTGGTCATACTTAATGATGATGTTGATGAGAAGTTTAAAGATGGGAATCGATCTACGTCCAGACGATGCAGAAGACAACACGTCTACCAGTATTCCATTCCGAAGCTAACTTCTTTATTACCACTGCTAAAGCTTTACTAAATAAACAAATTAAAAACTGATCATATCCTTGGGAGAAACATCAGTTTAATCGTTGGTCGTGAGCGCCTGAATGTATGCAATATGTTATTAGCATACTAGAGTCACTGTGAGCCCGAAGGTGTGTAATTTTGTTTCTCTCATGCATTTTAAACAAATTCCAAAATATAGAAAAATACATTTATTCTAAACGAAATGTAGGAAATAACATCATAAATATAACTTGGAATGTGGTAGGCAAAACGAAATTGTAGATATTTAGAGCAATGGTACGCATTTTAGGAAAATTATGTACATGCCATCATTACAATATTTATGATATATCACACAAAATAAAATTGCACATCTAAACCATTTCCAACAAAAAGCAAATGAATAAATTTGAATTGCACAAATTGATGCTAAAGATCAAACCATCACGATTTATCACTAGTAGTTTACCATACTTCCTTAAGCAGCTCTATCAGTCCTGTTCATCCGAATCGACGAACGCTATCGGGGTTCTATTGATGTTCATCGACTTCCAACGACCAACCGAATGCAGCTCAAGGATTCACGCTCAGCGACGAACACGACCGAACATTTTATGAATGAAAACGTGTTTATTTTTTCGCTTTCTCTACTATCCGTAGTAAAATTCTTCGTCCCGTCGGATCTTAGACAGAACCGTGAGGGAATTTCACAGAGTATAGGAAAAAAAACGCTGTTAACCTCGCTAGTGATAGTGGTTTCCCCTATAACCAAGAGAAACAGTTTCCACGCTCGGGTTCCACCGTTGAAGCACTTCGGTAAACGACGGAACACGGAAAGTTCATCCGAACCTGGGGCCGAACATACGCGTTGGGAAATGAACTTTTCCCGACCATAAGGACCGCTGTGCACATAAGGTGAAAATGCAATGCCTGGCAGGGCGGGAAGAGGAGAGCGAAATCATTTGTGCCGGCAAAAATATAAAAGCCAGTGACGGTGGCGAAACTTCCGTCAAACGCACTTTCAACAAGTGGTCGTCGGTTGGACGGTGTCGAGAGTGTGTGTTCGTTTACCGGAGTGCGCCAGTGTGAGGTAAAAGATAAGATAAAAGAAGCATAGGACATTGAGATGTGGGTTGCTGCAGTGGAGTGAAATAGTTTTCTATATATAATTTTTCATAATTAACGATTATGCTGTGTTGGTGCGAAGTTCAAACAGAAAAGAGTGAAATTGTTAGAAAGTGAAGTTTTAAATCAGTTCTAGTGACAGTTAACTTTGCTTCTGCAAAACCGAGCAAGCCTTCAAAGAGCAAGTGCAATTAAATTTCTCAACCATTTGAGTGTGAAAAGGACGAACCCTAAAAAAAAGTTTGATAAGTTATCCAGCCTCCCTTTGTGCTTTATGATTTTTCACATCAATTCACTGTGCACCCTCACCTTCTTGCTCTACACCTTCGTTTGATCTTCCAAAGGTCAGAAGCGTGGCAATCGAAATGTGTGCAAGAATCAAACACTAATTCGTGCTGAATAGAATCAGTAAAAGAAACATACCAAACAAAAAATGAATAGCGCCCCAACCACGGTCACGGTGGAAGTGCGAAAAGTTTATTAGATTTTGGATCCATGTTTGACCGACGGCTAATGGAGGGCTGGCGGCGAAAAATAGCACCATCATTGGACAGGGCGATGAGGCGAAGCTGTGAGTGATGACGATGATGATGGTGGATCCCGATCTGTTGGTGGTTGGCGCCTGCATAATTCGATTCGAGTTTTGGACGCATTTTGCCCGGACACACCAAGCATAGAGTGGAAAGTAAAATTGGTCTATGGAGGAAAAAGCAGTGCTTGCGATATTCGATGAAAGTCATTTTTAGACATTTCGATTCAGTAATCATATTGCAAGCATGAGAAAGAGACAAAAATACCTGCCATAATTTGATATTAAAATTGCAGTTGTGCATGAGCAAACTGACGCGGCTTCACCTCGTCTTATTGCCTTATCAGGTGATGCAACCTGAGTGATCGAAACGAAACGAAGCAGGGATGAGAGCAAAACATGTTAATCGTTTTCCGATAAATCGATAACGTGCACGATACTGATATTTACAGCTAATGTGAGACGTGTCTTGATGTGCAGGGGAAGGAAAACTCGGCTAAGAAGCATTACTGGTCGACCTGAGCACCAACAGGGAGACAGACAGTCATACAGACAACCTCCAAAGCCCATCAGGTATCACCGTGGCCCGTTCTTTTCCAATTATTTGCCATGGATTTCGATCCGAAGCTAACCGTCTTTGGACTTACCCCTGCTCACAGCTTTTGCACAGCTGATGCTATGTGTGGAGACGGTTCGATTTTCGAAAAATGATACCCTGCTAATGGGAAGTAAGCTCCATTCGCTGTGAAGGCATTTTCCAATCAGTACGATCCGGCTGGTAAGATTTCAGCACAGCACGGCTCGCGGTGGGCAAAGAAAAAGCAATTGCTGTGCGGGTTTTCCCATCGTAATGAGCAATTTGTTGTTAGGCAACAAAAATACCTTTATCCTATTTATTGAACTTATGGCAAAACAAAATTGTGGAACAGCTCTTTCAATCTTCAGAAAAAAGGAAAACTCTATCCTTTTTTTTGTCTTAAAAGCTCTTAATTAGTAATTTGCCAGTTAATGGAAGGGACACATACAGTTTTTTCGTTCTCTTGATTAAAAAAATTATAACATTCAATTGACCAGCATGCTGAAAATGGCAGCATTTGTCAATTTTTATCGAATTTTGGGAGCTTCTTGTGCACCGTTTTCCCTCCTTTTAGGACTAAATAACAAGCTTTGATGAGCTCCTGTTCCATGAAGTAATCAATTTTCAGATGGAAAAAATGTTTTTAAAAATTATAAATAATTTTTTTTTTCCCAAAATGATCTTTTCGACTTTTTTTTTATCGAATACTGTAACAAAATAAGACCATCAGCACACGGACGAAAGTCGAATATCCATGGCTTGCCCCGTTGAAAACCAACTCACCAAAAATGAGTGTAGTAATTTTTCATGAAAATTACTCTCTATCATTACGTCCGTACGCCTACGGAGGAGAGCGAGCGATACAATCACACGCGCAGAGGATACGCTATACGATTTCCGTAAATGAGAACTTAACGAAGTGTTACTTAGCGTCCCACTTGGCCTATGTCGTGCTGGGGTTGAGGCCTCGTAAAACTATTACAACGGCTCGTTAGCTTCCACAAATTAAAGTATACACACAGACCAGTTGGACGCATCAACGGCGGCATTGACGTGGAGTGAAATGGATTTTTCTAGTGAAAAAGTTTGACGAAAATAAATGACACGGGATGAAGGGTTGGATGTAATTGCAGTTTGAAACTAACATTTTCGGAAGAACGCTTTCGGGTAGGTGTCGGTTGAATCGTTATTACTCTTTGCTGTAGATTTTACTTATAAACTCGTACATTGCTGCACAGAATATTGATGGTAACGTCAATCACGTCTCCACTATGAAATTGGAGTAATAATTACCGTTCCGTTTCGTGGAACTAGAGAGCCATAAAGTATCTATCAAAATGTATAACCATCAAGTTTTGATTTATACTCTTTTGTTTTGAGTAGCTTTTGTTCTATAAGTTGAATAAAATATGTTTTAGTGTCTGTAACATGTTATTTCGAAATCTGTTTTCATACTAGGCTGTAAGCTTTAACAAAATCTATAAACATTCTCACAATGCGAGCCATTTGGGTTACTAATTTTTAATAATACATGCACTTTAATTCTTTTAAAAATGTTTTAGCTGAGAGTTCAAAAAATAGGTATAGAGCGAATGGCACTTATAGTAATTTGCTAAACGTGCTAGGGCATAAAAGCTAACTGGAAAATGAGTTAAGAAAAACAAAAAAGTTCTTTTATAGCGGTGGAGTCATAATCATAAATATTACGGATTCTAATTAACAATTTTAAAATCCCGATTGATTTCGTCATATAATATACATAATAACCATTGCCAAACGTCTATGGACAAATTCATATTCCAAAGATTTCTAGATAACTATATATGAATAACCATTGCCAAACGTATATGGACAAATTCATATTCCAAAGGCTTCTAGAAAATGAAACGAGCTTTAAAAAATGAATTTTAATTAATTTATTTTATAACAATAGGCTATCTAACACCTAGATCGCATCATTCATTCTGATGAATGTTTAGTAATCTAAAATCACTTTCGAATAGATATTTCCAGCTAGATCAAATAAAGATAAAAATAATGTACACTTTGACATTTCAACGAAAGCACAACACAAAATTCTTCGCAGTTTTTTGGGAGGCTTTTCCGGCTAGTGATTGAAATGTGCAGGGAAACACTACATCAACCCGCCCCGTCAATGATGACGAGAACTTGAATGGGTTTGCTCTGTAAATATCGTTCACCAGAAAGGAATCTAAATCTGAACGATCGCAATAATCAAACCGTGCTGCACCGCTTCCCAACCGCCTGCTCGCTGCTTTCTTCTTTTTTTTTCTAGCGTTCGCGCGATGAATGAGGCGTAGAAAATTGGCCATATCATTCGCACCACCATTATTGGGCGACTTTATTGTTATCGACACAACTCGCAGTGGGTGTTTGCTGTATTTGCATTGGCTGGCTGTTCACTTTCACCTCTTTCACTGGTCTATCGGTCTATTTCCCGGAAGCATCAATTGAGTCACGAATTGAACGGAAATCCGGCGCCGAAAAAGCCACCCGGCACGCTCGGCATTCAGTGCTGGTTAGGAGGCGGAAGAGGTTAACCAGCGACACCGGAACCGGAAAGGAAAGACAAAACGGTGTTGTTGGTATTCAGTTGGGGTTTTTTTTTTCGATTCGATGCGGAAAATAAAATCATTGCAATGGGTTTTCCAGCCAACCCAACCTACTCTTTCGGGCATACAATTGATTTCGATCACCGCACAGTTTTGGTTGTGGTGATTTTATTTGATTACGATTGGCAAACGTTTCTTGACATTTGCGTGGCACCCTGACATTGAATTCGGTCCACTCCCGTTATGGTGGACGGTGAACAGGTTCTCCATCAATGAAAATTTAATATATTCACCCATCGCTGAGCACAGATGAAACCGCACCGATGCACACTGTAGGGCCGTCAACACACCAACGCACAATCTGCGACGCAATGGCAAGCAAAAAACCGTTTCGACCACTCGCCCATTGACATTTGCCAAGTGGGGTCCTTGCCGGAATCGCGTTCGAATGACCGTGGCTATGATGGGGGGCAAATGAAATAAGCGCTGTTGAAAAAGTCGCAAAAGCAAATAAGAAACGGATTGATGGGTTTTCCATTCAAAGAATTTTAAAAGTTCTGTTTCTCTATCCCTCTCGATCTCTCTCCCTTTTTTTCGCTTCGTCTAGTCCAATAATCACCATTATTGTGCGATGCAATAGAAAACCTTTTTGGCACTCATCCACCAACGCTACACACGGTGCTGTGCTCCACGAGCGTATAGAGCGGATGATAGTTGAGTGAATTGGTATTATCTAATCTTTACATTACGATTGACGTCAGAATTTTTCCCAATGCGCTGGCAGATTATCGCAACAAGATTTTTCCACGTTGCGCCTGGCTGGACTGTAGCTGATCATGGCTGGACAAGCGAACTTCGTGTGGTCGAGAATGCGTGTAATACGAAACGCTCCGGTAAATGTTTGCCCGTGCGTATGCGAATCAGATGAATGTTTGTTTCCGATTTACATTCAGTATCAAAAGAAATGGAGCATTGCACAGGGAGAGCATGTAAAAGCGATCGACAATCTTAAATCAATGAAAAGCTACCACTTTTATTTGCTGTTTATTTTTGCAAGCGAACACTGACAGCCGTTTGTTTTGTGATGGTAATTAATGTACTGAATGTTTTGTTAGCTTAAAAGTAAGCTGTATATATGTATTCGTTCAACGAGCTTCAGGATATTCAATTTGTGTCCAATTCAATGGGGGATAAATTTTATGTTTCAAGTTGGAAATCGTTGAGAGTCGCAAATGATACAATCTTATAGACACTTATGCGATTGAGTGTAAAAAAAGAAAAAAAAACATGAAAGTATTAAAATAAAATAGCCACATAACCTTTTTTCCTAACACCTAAGGAATGGCGAGCGAATTGCATACTTTTAGGCGCACGGTAATATCCGTTATTCCATAAAAATACACTTAGAATGTACATTGATAATTAACAAATTGTTAAATAGACCATTTTTCAAAGCCTTACAGAGCTAAATCGACCGAAACAGCTGGCTCATTCGATTTCCATCCGATGATTCATTTGCTCAATTGCCGTATCGTTTGTAACGCATCATTGCTTTTCTAAGGATTCTCGCGCACAAATTTGGACTTTCTTAACTTTTTGCCTTTTGGCATCTTGCAAGCAATACAACCAAGCGAGACAGAAATGAAATTTGGATAAAAATGTCACCGTCATGCTTGTGTACCGGGCACAAACCCAAATCGACACCCCATCGATTCCTAATTAAACGTTCTGACCTTTTCGCTATGGTACGGAATCGTCCCCACCGGCCAAAAGCGTACCGTGTGCGACGGGTCAACGCGACAACCAGAAGGCGATAAAAGCGAAGCATTAATTGCACAACTCGGAAGAACGCCAAAGCATTTGGGGCTGCCCCAAAATAAAGCCACACGCTGCCGTCTGACGATGCGGACGATTTCCCAAATTCGGCGAACCATCTCATGCCTTCGCGCCTTCGTCTTATCGATTGCGATGCCGAAACTCATTAGTTCTATAAATCTTTGGGTGGTGAGCCGGTGAGCCGGGATCGGACCTTTTATCGGGCTGTGATTCACCCGGAAAGGAACAACAAACCAAAATAGCCAATAAATAAAAATAAAACAAACAACCTAGTACACTGCTGGAATGAACTACCAAGAACTTAATAGAAGGGAAAGAGTGTTTCCAAGTCAAGTGTCGAAATTAGAGTGATACAGCTGACGTTACTGTCCGTTCGACGTTGATATGTTGATTTGGTTTATTTCAGTAACATGTTTACCACTATCGAAGCTGTTGCACCTTATTTAACAAATTGACGCGTTGGATTGGGGAAAAATCAGCAGCAACCTTCTTGCTGGGTTTACGTCCCTTAAAAATCTCTTCTTCTCTCAGAGTCACGATGGTGTAGGCAGAACTGGCGTAATCTTCGGACGAGTTAACGATGCGTTCGGTTGGAATGAAAAGTCAGCTTGTATTATCTTATCACTAATTGATTGACGTCTTAGCGATTCGCTTGCTTAATAAAAAGGCAATCATCTACCTACCTTCTGCTCTGTCCGGTTAAACACGGTGAAATAATGAATATTTAAAATCGACCCCCTAACATGAATATTAACTACTTTGTGGCAGGGAATCAGACAAAGCAGAACGACGGGTTTAACCATTGAAGGCTATCTTTAGGGATAAAATATGGGAACCTTTATTTTTACAACCTAGCACAGGGTATTCCTATGTTTGCTTCATTTAGTGGCTTTAAGATGTGTTCCAGTTTTTCTTCCTTCCCAACATTTCTATTCTCACAGGACCTTATGCAGCCTAATTGCACAAACATATTACAATTTATTGTTATGCGAACAAATTTACTCTCATAAATATTAAGAAAAAAACACTTGCTGTCAATGCACGTCAACCTAATCTCATCAATTCTAGAAAGAAGGTATCCTAAGGTCATAAATGACCCTTAAATTCTTCGCCTTGCAAACAAGTTTTGCTAATTTTAGTTGGAAAATTTATTTCACTGGCCGTTGCTAGAATTCCAGAATGTACTCCTCCTTCTCACAGTGCGATAAAAAATCCACTCTGTCACAACTTGGGCCCGTAACCTTAACAAGAACCGACCATGCACACGGCCCGCCTACGTCTCAAGCTCTTGCGGCCACATTCCTTCATCTGGGTAGGAAGCACAAAATAACGAACTCATCTCCGGTACAAGAATACTTACCAGCTGAAGGAAACAATGGGGAACAGGCGAAAGGCGACCTCCATCATCCAGACAAGTGGTGGGCTAGTTTGATGACTAGACATTGCAACACGTTTCCGCTTTCCGTGTGCACGAAGCATTTGTTTTTCCTAAAGATTTTTTGACTCCATCAGTTCGACACACATTCTTTTGTGCCTGCCAGTGCACTTGTTGTTTCCCGACCAACAAGGTGGACCATAAAAGGGACTGAGAAACAAAAGAAAATATGCAAACGTTTGGGATTTTTAATGTGTTCACACTGCCCGGGGGGTGCACCCACAAGAATGCTCTAGCTGCCTGGGCGTACTGTTTGTCTGCCGCCTTAATAAACCTTACCCAGGGCTTCCTGGGGCCAGGATGGTCCCGTAGGGTAGAAACGATCCCTTTACTGTTCATTGGAATACATTTTCTATCTTTTCATATGGTTTAGCTATTAGTTTGAAGTTGTGTTTTTTCGGTTTTTTTTCTTTTCAATTTAAGTATTTAATCCACATTATGGTGTTGCTTTTCAACCGTTCGTGCTACATACAATTTAAACACGGCAACAAGAGCTGGTGCCAATATCGGGTAGCAAACATTTGCAAAAACCTCGCATAAGAAAAACTGGTTTGCAAGTGGCTTTCCTCACGTTGAAGATTTCTTTGTGAGTACTACAGCAATGTAAGCCACACCGAAACGTAACGCCGTAAGGAAAAACCCAACGCTCGATGTCACCAACGACACGGAACGTCGCCAAGTGCAGCAATTAACCGTTGGACATGTTTTCCAAACCATGTTTCGTGTTGGCTGACTCGTTATGCTGGAACGAAAGTGAGCGTGTACCGTGCAATGTCTATACCGCAAACAAGTTAACAAGTTCCAGATAGATAATTGCTCTTTTTGGTGTATATAATAGGTTTACTAAGAAAAACTCACTCACCTTTGCACGAGTTTTTCTTCAACCAATCTGTACCACGCTGCCTGCTGCTTATGTTTACTACATATAGAGTGCGTTTTGACTGATGCATACTCTAACACGTGTTGCTTGGTGGAAAACCCCCAAATTAGTACGAATATGTTCATTAAATAGTATATATTCAAATAAGCAGATTTTTTTCTATTAATGATAAATAACGGTGCTCCCTGAACGTATTTCTAACTCTTTTGAATCCTCATTTTAGATCCACTTCATGGCTTTCGACGCCGTTGCTTAGTGATGATCAAACACTTCTTTTGCGTATTGCACAATGGCTGTATTGAAGGCGATGTGTCCTACGATGTAAAGCGCCTCAAAGTATGCTACATGATGCATTCCAATAATATGTTTTAGTTAATTTAGTTAATTGAGATTTGTTTTTTTTTATTACTCTTTATTGCCCTTACTTCCTGAGAGAGTTAAATAATAGTAATCTAATTGAAAAACAATAATTTGCCGTTAATTGAAATCATCCTAAAAGCAACAAACCAAACCAGAACAATTACAAGTAATTAACAAATAAACAGCATGAAACAACCAATCATCATACCTTTAGACGAGTAAGAACATCAATAAGCAGCTGATGCCTCTTTCCCCCTTTTCCAATTGCCATTTACAGCGCGATTGATCGCAGCTATCATCCCTACCAAAGATGCTCAGAGCATGAAACATTTCCTAATGAGTGAATTACCTTCGTAAACATTTTCAAGAAGAATCCATTCACGCTGAAACCCACTCAAAAGTATAAGTCCATTTCCCACGACAAGCAACCCCGTTAGGCTCATTAGAGTAATGATAAAAACAGTCCCCTGCCTTGCCGGAACAACACGGTTCAGTGAACCAATAAACCATCATCGGAAGACGAATTATATTCTACGATACTTACCCAGCACTTAGCGTTCGGTGGTGTTGCGCCTGAAGTTATGCTACCGCGCTATAGAACTTTGTACAGGCAGAGGGATTAATTTCTTGACCATGGCTTGTTCAGGGTAAAAAGCTGCATTATTAAACGGACCTTGAACTTGCTCATTAGTTTGACGATGCAAATCAACGGCACAACTAGCCGCCGTCAAATCGTTAGCCTTTTAGCATGCGTACAAAATACAAGGTCCGGGGCTAGCCATTTTCATTAGATTTTAATTATCAAGAGAAATTCTAATAGTTGGTTCTGCCAGTCAACAGATTTTTGCAAACAATCCTAACAGACGTTAATAGTAATGCAGGCCAAACGGCAATCCTGTGCTGCCAGCTTCCTTCGGTGCACTTGTTTTCAGTGAAACGGTTTTAGTTTGGACATACATACAGTGATTCTAACAGCATTCGACAGCACCAGCAAACAACAGCGTTAACCTCAGCTTTTCAAGGAGGTGCCCTTGTCGAACGGGAACAATCGTTTGACCGTGAAAATGTCACGCTTGCTGATGTGTACCGGCATCTGTCTGCTTCTGCTCAGCTACGGTTCCGTCGTGTGGTGCTACGAGGATACCGCACCGTACACAGTTCGCCGTCCGCTCGACACACTGTTCCGTGGTGGGCAAAAGCACGACGGTCCCGTTCCGGAGCTGGGGCTGAATGGTAGCGGTCCCCACGCTGCCCACGATTCTCACGGTTCATTAGCGAACGAGTACCATCAGACGCAACGGCAACCGTTGGCCGTCGTACGACCACTGTCGGAGCCGGTACAGCATCGGGCCAGTTTGCATCGGGTGGTTGAGCCGGGAGGACCGGCGGCAGGTGGCCATCATCGTTGGCACGTGGATCAAAGGCCGGATGCGTTTGGTGTCGGTTCAGCGGTACCAGCATTCCAGCGTGCCCTTCCGGCAATCGATATCGGCAGCTCGGGCGGTGTGGACGGTAAGTGATTGAAATTAAATTTAACCATTGGCAATTTTGTCTCTCCAGTCACTGGGGGAAGGAAATGAGGGCCATCTTGGGTGGTATTTGAAACAGAGGATTCGTCTATTTCTAGAAAAAAGCCCACAATCTTCTTGTAGCCTCCGATTGAACGTTGAAAGAACAGAATGGCTTTATTGCCATTGATGCTTTAAGAGCTTCTCCGTACAGCTTGCAACACAACCGCACGTGTCGTACGAGATAAACAGGTCAAACATCAGACTCATGCATCACTGAACGGTTAAGCCGGTTACGCTAACGCTCGAAGAAAGGACACGGTTATACCTCTCACTCACCGTACGAAGGAAAACGATCGTAATTGAGATTGATAACGGAGCATCATGAATGGCGATTACCTGGTACAGGTACGACCAGGGCTAACTCATTTGACACGAGCACAACGTTGCGGTACATATGTACTATTTTGGAGCCATACCTAAGAAATATCATGCCCACTCATGCTTCCCGTAGAAATGAAAATAATAAGCACGGGGAAAAAATACATGAGGAAATACTATTTACGTCAGTCGGGTTTGGTGTCTTGCGAGACATTTATTCGTCTCCTGTTGACTGCAGCCGGTTAGGTAGGAATTCAGGATCAAAGAGACGAACCAACGATTCCCCGAACGAGGGTTAATCATTAGCCGAACCTAATCTGGCAATCAATTTTATTAAATGCTACCAATAAAACTGACATTCACGGTACCTTGGTAAAGGTTGAAACTTGAGCCACTCACACGGGTACGGGGAAATTGAATGCTTTTCGCTTTCCTTCCTTTCATCATTTCCTTAGTTTACGTTTCTTTTCAAACTTGCGTAAACTGTGAGTTCTTTCCACGATTGACAGTGAGACCACGATTGTGCCCTGGGCGTTGCCATTGTTACACGCTTATTGATCGCACTCACACATAAGATCGATAAGTTGAAGCAAGATAGGCTTTAACATTGGTGCACCTTGAAAGATGAAGTATTTTGAAAAGTTTTTGACACTCAAAAGCAACCAGAAAGATAGACAGATACTGGATTCATTCGACTGGAGCAGATAAGCCAAGTGTTCGTCGAAAGGGGATAAGATTGGGCTGAGAGCTTTGTTTACTACCCGTAAGAAGTGAGCGTGAGAAAGTATTTTTTATAACATTGTTGTGCGTATGATGGATTTAGAATGCAGGTCACGAAGCTCGGTCCCACGCGTGATGTTGGTTATGGGTGGTTAAGCACGGCTTGAGTGCATTTGAGTTCGCACGTTTGTTTGGCGAGGTTTTCTATTAAATATGTTATATCTTCCAGAGTATTTGTTTGAATCAAGCGCTTTGGCGCCAAGAAGCAATGCATAGTTAAAACGCCTTAAAGTAGGCTATACTGTTAAGCTTAACCTTTTATCCCACGAGGCATTTAATCAAGTGTTTCAAGATGATTAACTTGTAGATTTCATGTATTGTTTATTGTGTAATTCTGTGTCAATCCATCGCGTTGCTTCCTGAAGTTTTTTATTGTATCCGAGATTAGTTATACTTTGCGATCCCACAGTACACACCTAGGTGAAGCAAACTACAACAAAAATCCTTATCGTCAAACGCCATTCAATCACGAAACAAAAATACTCACATTCCCCTGCTCCAAACCAACAAACAGTTTGCTTGATTTAGTTGCCTCCGGGGAACGTTCCTAAACACACTCGCTCATCCTCACGCATTTCGTACACTTTACACTTAAAAGCATCCTACCTGCCCTCAACTTTCAGATTTCATTGGCCACGGGGGACCACCGGCGCTGGACATGCTAGAGCTACCCGCACCGGACCCGGTCCTCGACCCGACCGACAACGAGATCGGTGACAATCCGCTACTAGCCGCACTCGGGGCGATTAGTGGACCGCGGGTGGTCGTCGACCGCGAAGAATCGGCAGCCGATCCGCCCCACCAACCCGCCGGCCGCGTGATGGAAAGCATCGATCTGATCCGGGAGCAGCTGGAGCGCATCAAGCAGGAGGAGGACATCGAAATCAAATCGAATCTGCTGATGAAGCTGCTGACGGAATTGCCCGAGGGACCGCTGCCGATTGTCTACATTGAGGATGCGGCTGGGAAGGCCGGGACGGTACGGCGCGTAGAAGACGATGACGATGATGACACGGCCGACGATGGTGACGATGGGGACGATGAGGAGGGACAGCTGGTCGGGGGCAGGATTCGGACGGAGCAGCTCACACCGAACGGTGGCAAACGGTCCGGACGGTACTACAGGCGTTATCCCTGGAAGCGTCAGAACGCACGCAGTCGAACGTAAGTGTTGGCGGAGGTGGCTGAGGGATGGAATTGTAAATCGAAATTGAAAGCGAAACATGGGTACGCAGGGCGATGTGGGAAAGAAGTTCGTCAAGCTTCTCAAAATCGAATCTAAACAGCTTTCTTTGTGAAGCGGTTGTTTAGGTGGGAGGAGCTTTTCTGGTGTTTGATTGAAGAGTGGGTACTTTGCTTGAGCTATGGGATGTTTAGTTTTAAAAATAGTTTCTGCTGATATTGTTATTTCAGTTGGAGCGCCATAAAAGGCTTAGTAAATGGGTTTTCAATGATAAAAATGAGCTTCGTAATCGATTCGTTTTCCTAGTCTCGTCTAAAATCTTTCAGTTACAGATTGATTCTAAACATATTGTTAAAATTTTATTGAAAACTTTTAGTGAAATGTGAATATTTTAGCTTTGAACGATGAGTTTAAAAGATTTAGTAAAACCCTAGACTCAATTGAAACAGAAGCAAAAATGTTCAAAAATAGCTATAATGTTTCTTAATAAAATGGCCGTTTTAGATTTCATTGGTTTTAAGCTATCGTTCAGTTTTTGGGTAAAAATAAATAATAAACCTTTTTATACGTTTCAAAAATTTAATGCAAATTCGAGTTAAATTAATGTTACGTGAATTCCTTTAAACTATTCTCAAAACGCCATAAAGTATGCAAATGGCTAAACTTGTGGCGCAATGTAGCGAAAGGCTTTGTAAATAACCATCGAACTAAATTATTTAAATTTGAAGTAAATGCAATAAATAAGTACAAGCAACATAGAACTGGGCGTAACTTGAAGCCATTCAAACTTATATTGTAACTCAATTCTGAAATAATTGATATATTTCGTCAGTCAGATTCTCGTCTATTGACGTTTGTTAAATGGTTAAATTTAACGATAAAGTATAGGCTATTACAAATCTGTTTCTATTGAAATACTCTGTTGGCATGAACGATGGTACATGATTTAACATGTTCCAATTACATCTTACGTCGAACAGGCATGCACCAAAAATCCTCTGCTTCGATTCACATCTGTCGTGGATAAGAAAGATTGATAAAATAAGGTTTTAAAGGCAGAAATATACCATTCTTTGGAATTTCGAATTTACATTTTACATTATTCATACGTTCACAAAATTGTACACCTAAACAGCTCCCGGCAGATTGGCCCTTAAAAGTAGGCCCAAATTTTTTTTAATGGAATTTCACCATAATAAGACCTTTGACGTTCTATTTCACTTCGCTTTTCCGTAGATACGATGCCGAAGCACGCTACCTGTGCGTCCCGAGCCGTGAGGACGTGTTCAAACTGCTCGTCGGGCTGCACGAGAACCGAATCGGCAACCACCAGAAGACGGTCAATTTCTGCAACCGAAAGCGCCCGGCAAAGGCCATCTTCACAAACATCCGTTTCCTAGGCTAAGCCTTCGGGCCCAGCAAAGGCTTGCACAATGAACCCAACACAACGGCACCAAAAAGCAAAGCAAAGCGGGACCGTGGGAGACATCGACATCGACTTTGCTTCACCAGCGCTTTGAGGGACGCTTCGATCAATGCTTGTTCCAGCCCTCCCGCCGTCCTGGTTGCGCTCTGGTGTACCGGGTTTCTAATGCACCATAACACGATTACGAAAGCACCACCCTGATGACCATTGTTTTAACAAACAACCAAGAAAATTGCGTAAAGAAAAATGTTTTCCATTGTCCGCTCGGGTCCACAAAACGTAGTAACCCTTTCCAGGCCGGTGTCGGGGTCGGATGATGTGTTCTTGCTCCTTCTAGAATGTGTGTAAGGCAAGGTTAGGCGGGGGGAGTGGGAGCGTCGACCACAATCCCACCACCACGGCAAACAATTACCCATAATAATGTATACATTTATACCCCCTTTAAGCTGAAGCGAAACAAAATCAAGAGAGAAAAACCATACCCACAAAAAAAATCAACTAACCTCACACATCCGCAACACATGGCGCCTATCTTATATCGTATTTAATATCCGTTTTCCCTTTCTGTATCCCGTCTATGTACGTATGTGTATGTATATGTTGCCATTTACGATAAGGTCATTTACCAGTGCATGCACAATTTTTCCTCGTCCTGGGTCCGGTGAGCGTGCCCCCCGGGTTAGCTGATCGAGCAGATCGTGCAGATCAAACGTTACGCAGACCAGGGGACACGTGCACGGTACGGAAAAGGGGAACTTGGGAGACATAGACTTTAGAGCGGCTGGCGGGAAAGGAAGGGAAAGGGGCGGTACATAATTAAAAATAAAAATTAAATAAATAAAAACCAAAGGGCTCAAGCATACCTTTAGGCACTTTAGACCTGTTTGCAAACCTGTACGATATAGCTCTGTATGTAGGTGTATTTGAGTGTGTATTCTTCAAGTGTCCAATGCCTCCTGTAGGTCCTTCCATTTGGCAGCAAAACATTCCCCGCTTCGGGAAGCAGTGGTGGCGGCGATGGCACGGGCGATAAAAAAAAGGTACTGGCACTTCCCCGGTGGGACTGCCATTGAGGGCAGCTTGAGGGAGAGAGAGACAAAAAGTTTGTAATATTGTAAAAATAAACTGTTGACAACCAATGGAAACGTCCTAAAATGGGGCGCAAAAATAAATGAAAAAAAAAAACACTTAATACAAACACTCCCACAAGTAACTAAGTCAATCCCTTTGTAGTTGCGTAGTTTGCCACCAGAGGGAGCAAACAGGGAGGAGAAGGAATATATAAAAAGGATACGGAAATTAAATACTTATAAAAAAAAGGAGAGAAACCAAACAGCATGATTAACAAGAAAGAGAAAGCCGTGGAAAAGTACACTGGCTCCTCCCTCCTTCCTCTTTCCCCTAAACACCCCGTCATACAAAAGGTACTATACAAGTTTCAATTTACATTTCAAACAAAGAAATAAACAACAAAAACTAAAGGTAAAGAATAAAGTTGTGGAAAATCCTATACTTACACATTCAGCATGGCAGATTTGTGGAATGGTGGTTCTTTTTCTTTTTCTTTCTTTTTTATTGCGTGCGAATGCAATCTGGACGTGCAGTGAGGGAAAGGAAAGAAAATGAAAAATAGTTTGTACAACAACTTTCTGCCAGCAGCTCGGTTGAGGTTGCCATGGTACACGGTCGTGCTACTAAGCTCCAAAAGGAATTAAGGACAGCAACAACCCCGCTACAGGGTGTGGGTCGTCATAACCTCACAGACTACTGAACGGCAATCAACTCTGACCGTAATTAAATGTACCCTTTTCGGATGTTGATTTGATATTGCTGTTTGAAGGTAAGTTTACTCTTATACCTAATTATAGGTGCTCCATAGCATTTCGGTTTATAGCAATTGGTTTGTTGACTTTTCACTGAAATATCTCTTGGATTTTTTTGCCGCTCCTATTCCACCAGCAAGAGATGTAAGCAAACTTTTGAAAACTTTTTTCAAATCAATTTAATTAGCTTTACAACTAACCAACTATATTGAGCAACTTCATCAAAGCAAGCCTCACCTTGACACAGTGTGGTGCAATTAAGGTCACGTCAGTAAATTTGTCGCCACCCAATCGCGTCAATTAAAAATCAAACCAAAACAAAAATGGGCAACACGAAAAAAAAAGAAACAATCTTCCAAACAGGAAAGGGTGAAGCCTTATTTGCATAATTTCCGTTTCGGTTTCGCTTCCCTTTGTCCCACGGCCACACACTCGCACACAATTGGTTCCACATCCGAGTGTTTACCATTCACGTTTCATTTCATTGTTTGTTCGAGCGTAATGCGTTTCCGTGTTGCTCGCAAACGCACTTTCTATCTCATTTTGCGAGGAGCATTTTTTTGTTTCGTTCGGCCTGTGTTTGGTGGGAAGTGGCTCAATAACATCCATCAGTGATCGTTTGTTTCTGTAAGATCTCTTTCCGAAACGTGCTGAGTGATCGTGCTCTGATGACACTCATTATTTAAGCTTGACTTACCGGTGTGAAGTATTAAGATAAGTGACAAGGAACATAATTATGTGATATGGTAATGGCAAAGCTTGAAATATATCATACTATTCTTCAAATTCCTCGTTCCATTTAGTCATGCTGTCATCCAGTTACACAACACTGCCACCATGATAAACTGTGTCCATTTGCTAGAAAACCCAATTACAGTGAAAAACAATACACCAACACCGTAGCGTCAGCAAGGCTCAAGACCACGTTTCTTTAGCGAGCGATAATCCAACCAGCAGCAGAGTAGCGGAGAGGCGTCCTCGCCGTTCGTATATTATGCATGAAATAACACTACTGCTAATGGTGGATGACAAATGTGAGCGCCGCCGAAGGAAGTCTCCAGTTCAAGTCCACGAACGAAAGAAACAAATGTATCTGTCCACCGAGTCTCGCCGAGCCGGAAAGGGTTACACTTGTGATGGGAGTATCATTACAAGCAAACTAGGTTCGTGAGTCAAAGGAACGATAGATCCTAGGTATAAAATACGTTTGTTTTGCTCATACAAATTGCAAACGTGCTTCTTTTTCCCTAGTAGAACATCTTATCTCTTAAGCAAGTTTAATGATTGTTGAATTTTGAAAAAAAAAAATATTTTCAGCTTTTTAATGACACATATCAATGTGTTTATTTCTCGATCAACCTTTAAAACCCGTTTCAATCTTGCACTGAACTCATAAAAAAGGAAATTTTCTCTAAACACATCTTCCCGTAACATAAACGATTATACACGTCTTTACACGTATACGTTCGTTATACGTCTTGCCTCATTCATTAATTCATACTGTTTACTAACTGCAATCTCATGCAAAAGTTAAAAATATTTATTTTGATGTTCAGTTGAAGAAGACCGTTATCTCACTAAAGAAGTTTCAAAGAAACTACTAAGTAAGTTCCGCTCCTCTCCGAAAAAGAAACTTTTATCGTTCCGTTCCGAAAAACAGAAACTTTCCCATCACTATTCTACACCGTTGATAAATGAGTTTGACACTGTGAAAAAGAAACCATCAGAGAGAGTGGGTGAAAAGGAAGTTTTCTTGAGCCACACGCCACGGCTAGGTGCAAATTGAAAATGATACAAACCCAAAGCGGATGAACTTTACCAAACCTGTTGCTTCTTTCCATATTAAAATGTGTTGTTGTAATGTCAAGAAAAAAGGGCATTATGCTTCATCATACTCTCCTCGTTGGTGAATGCGTTTATATTTATCTCCAAATCTCAACGGAGGACGGATCAGCCCTACCCTAAGCACGCTGGCTTAAAGATCCACAGCCAGTCCAGCTTTAATCGAAGCCAATCGAGCGTGGTAAAAAGGCAACGGTTCGGCCCGCTCGGTAGCAGGGACGCAGATGGCAGCGGTACAATCTTCTGCGAATGGGGCCAAACGCCCTCCGGTGGTGATACTCGCTGGTACTGTGGCACTTCCCGCCGTTGTTGACTTTTTTGTGCCACGTTTTCGATGTCCTGCGGGCGTGTGATTGGTTTCGCTTCATCCAGATTGTACCAGTAGTACTGATGTGTGATCTGTTGCGTTGTGTTGGTCGTTTGGATGGTGTGCACCGGCACGGCTAGCTGCTTTCCCTCAACTCGAGCCATTTCGTAGCTTACTCTTTTTATCGGAGCTGGTGGCTGAGGCTCTACCAGGCGCTCCCTATCGTACCCATCGCTTCGTTTGAGCGGGAAACGCTGTGGACATTCCTCCTGATACACATCCAGCACGAAGCCCTGCACGGTTGGGAAGCGTCCTGCGCGAGAATAGATCCGAATGGCTTTCGTTGAGTATGGACCAAAGTCTGCCGTCCGATAGATCTGCCCCGTCCGGCAGCCACAAACACGCTGCCCATCGATCTCCACGAATCCTCCAGCACAGCCCGGATACTGGTCGTTACCAAACACGAAAAACTTGAAGGTTATTACCAGCCGGCAGATGTACGGGGAGTTTCGTTGCACCTGCACCACACAGTCCTGATTGACGGTGGTCTGCGAAGGGAAGTTGGCACTGGACAGATAGAAGCGTTGCTGATTGAATGCGTTCCGGCAGCACGCTGGTCCAAGTCCGGGAACGAACGATACTTGATTTTCGGGTTCAACCCCAACGGGAGCGCGTTCCGTTGTTGGTTCCGGGAATTCTGGACGTGTTTCCGTCTTGACCGGTTCGTAGCCGGGCGGTGGTCCTCCAAGGGACGTTGTACCTTCCGTGCCTGTCGAAACCGCTGGATAGCCGGGATAGTAGGTGGGATACTGTGGATGTTGAGGGTACTGAGGACCACAAGGCGCTGTGGGACATCCTGAAGATGGTGGATGAACTGGGATAGGCCGAGGGCCGGGATACGAAGGATAACCAGGGTAAGTAGGTGCACAGGCTTGAACCCTAGGATCACAGGGAATGGTTGGCGAAGCTGGCGGAACGTACGGGTAGTTGGGCGATGGACATCCCCAAGGCGGATACGAACATGGCACTGAACAGGGGAACGTTTGCGGAGGATACGTCTGCGGAGGATAGGACGGGACGGATGGATTCGTTGGTGGCAAGTACCCATTCCCACCAGGGTTAAACTCTGGCGGTATATCCTGCCGACTGCTCACAATCTTAACGTCACCCGAAGGCGTCTCGGTCGCTGTCTCCTCACCGCTTGATTCTGTCTCATCCGCTACCTGAATTGTGGTAAAAACGGTGTATGCCGTCGAAGATTCTGCTGCCTCGTTATCGTCACTACAGGGCTGGCGGGTGACCAGGAGCCGAAAACCACGGCCCGATCCCCATCCATCCGTCACAAACTTCATGCGCAACACGCCACCCGGAGCGTCATACAGCTTCGATCCGATCACCGTGCCACACAGTACCTCATCCTCACCGATCACCAACCGATCTTTGCTGCAGTTACGCGACGGCTCGAGCGAAAAGTCAATAAACTGGAAGTGATACTGGCTGCTACACACGAACGGTGACTTGAACGTGTACTCGCAGTGAAGATGTGCCTGGTAGTCGGTGGGAAACCCGGGCGAGCGGATCTCACTCTGCAATCGTTTGTAGACACCTCCACACTCTACCACACTGCGACGATCGCTCGAGAGCGTAAAGGTATCGGCTCGATCCTGTATCAACTGTGCAGGCAGTTGGTCTTGCTTGACGCTTTCAAAATCATTGATCATCTTGAAGAAGGTAGAATCACCTAATCCTTTGCCATCCATAACCATGGCAACTGCTTCGGAAGATTTGATTACCACTAGCAATAAACCGAAGCGAACGATGAACTTTGTAATTGAGTTTGCAATTAACTTTGCCATATTGGTGGTCACTGAGCTTTCTCTTAATTATGTTTTACAGTACACACAAACACAAACACACTCAAGCAAACATCTTCCCTTCGGCTCGAAGAACTTTTCTTCAAATTAGCTTCGTCGTGTGCTGGTGCGTCTTTGCACGCGAAACCCGGAAACCCTTCGGTACCGATCCACTTCAGGTCCAACTTCCAACTGATCAAAATATCGGATAAGCGCTCAACTTTTGTGCCCATCAATATTTTAATAAGTGAGCAGTGCGATGCGTTTGTGACGACGCTTCATCCACCCGCAAAGCACCCAAAAGGACAACCGCCGACTCACTCACTCTCCACCGGTACGTGCGGTGCGGTACGTCTTTTGCAATGCCGATGACGACAGGAAGGTTTTAAAGTTAAGCCTTTGTTGACTTTGGAGTTTACTTTGCCGCGATGGTTTGCTCGTAGCCATCGTGAACCACCATCGCTGTCTCTATCTCGCATCGTCCCCGTCTTGCTGTCACGCCCTTTACCTCACGTTGTGTCACTTCCGGTCTGTGCAAAAGTGAAACTTCAATCCCAACATGCCGTCACGAGATGACGAAACCGAACGACCTGTACGAACCGTGGTCGAAACATCATCCCTCTCCGGCGCCGTTTAGCGTGACACGTTCGGCCAGTTCGGCTTTGTTTGAGTTTGGCGCGAAAGTGGTCAAAAGGCCCTTAACTCCCAGCCCTTGGTGGGCAAAAAGGGAGCAAGCTTCCAGCGAGTGTGTACTCGATCCTAATCGTAAAACCCCCTGCTAGAGCTTTTCTCGTGACCGATGAAACGAGAGCGGAGTACGGGGTGGGAATGATGGGCACAATTACGCACCGTTTACTGCACCATAAAGCTGGTATCGAAGGTTTGGAGAAGTTCTAGATTGTTGGGAAACGCTAGCAGGGCAGTGCAGTTTGATTGCTTCCCCGAAAAGCTTGCTAATCTGTGTTTCTTGTAGAGCGATAAGTGACTTATACTGCCGATTGATTGCATTTTACGACGTTCCTACCGGCCGAAGGAGAGGTGCTGGAAGGGACATCCGGATTTACAAATATGGTTTATTGAGGATATTTTTGTGGATCTTTGTCGGAGCTTAGGGATTCTTGGAGTATTATATGGCGATAAGCTGTGAGTGGTTCTGTGAAAGGGTTGGATCCGACGCCTCTAGAAGGCTACTATAGGCTCTCCTTCTCAACTCCTACTCAATACGTCCACG
>KB671829.1:0-71029 GCA_000349105.1 Anopheles epiroticus | reverse complement strand
CTTTTACAGATCTCACCAATACTAACCCTAGTAACAAGGAAATTATGGCAAAATTGTATAAATTGTATGCTACTTATCCTTGCTATACTGCATGCATTTAGGCGCTAACAGATGTAGTGCCGTTGAAGAGACATAAAGGTCGAGCTGTAGTCAAAGTGGGCTATCGATATTGCCCAAGAGCAACCCAGCTACAAATAGCTACTGGACAATGATTCTTCTGTCTTTAAGCTGCTGAAGGCCTAAGCAAAAGGTACCTAGTCTGGCTGCGATCGAGGAAGATAGAAGGTGTTGTGGGATAATTTTCGCTGTATTTGTTCAAGTCGATCCGATCGTCGCTGAGTAGGTGGTTTCCAAACTACGCTGTCGTGCACCAAAACCAATCTAACGATGGAGTAAACTTCGTCAATACTGCTTGTCCAAGTGAACTCATCGAAATAAACAGTGGTTTGTTTTGTAAGTTGTTAAAGCCACACATTCCTTATGTGTAATCAAACAATGCCATATTATTTCATTAATTATTTATTATATTATTTAGCTTTTAATATTAATTATTTACATATGCTTTGCAGGTCCACCATTTTAATACGGCTTTAATTTTGGACATGTCTGCTCTTAACGTTGACCTACTTAAATTGTGACTATCAGCAATAAGGCGCGGCTGTTGCTTCAGATTTAAAGGCGTCAATTGTTATTGTAAGTTGTCTTTTCCTTACTACAGAGAAAAATTCATCTCATGAAAATAGTTCAAGCCATCCGAATTTCAATCAAAATTCCCACACAAGAGTATTTGTAATCGAATTGTAGCGTAACGTTAATGCACCTCATCGATTACTTAAACTTTTCTAGCAATAGGATAGGAAAACTTTTGCTCTACCAATGCAAATGAGTTAGATTGCAAAGCGTGAATGAATTTAAGCGATTCCCTTCTCATCACCACATCCATATACCAACTAAGAAAGAGATTGTAATGAAAAAAGGGGGCAAAAACGGGAATATTATTCGTCTCGTATCCTGCTGCAGGTTGTAGCTGTGGAACTATTATCCCTAGCAAATAGAATAGAAAAGAGCCGGAAACCACTCCAATATGGTACAGTTGCTTGCACACATCACAGCGAGGAAAAAAAGGTGTGCAAAAGTTTCGTACTTTTGTACGATATGTTACTGTCACGAAACTGTATCGTTGGGTGGACATATTCCCCGTACGCGATTTCATCGGTCATTTATTTATCCGTCCACATCCCGTGGATGTACGGGCAACAGGGTAGCATGGGAAAACTTTTTCCCTCAACTCGTATCGCACCGGATGGCATTTCCTGGTGGTTTGACCCATCCGTGATCCTGCACCGAACCTAATGGGCGGGTAAAAAGTGTGAAAGTTTGAATTGCACCATTCGCTCCGGGCTGTGGCATGAATGGCATGTACCTACATGACGTGGTCAGCACTGCTCTAATATTCATACTTTTTCCTGCCCTGTTCTGCATGAACGATTCGGAACGATTGGGAAAAAGTTGTTCGTCCGATGCTGACCCGTCCATACGAGCACTCGAACTGGTTTTGATCTAATTTAGGGCATCTCTGCTGCTCGTTCTGCTGCAAACATTTTCGCTTTCACTTGGTTTTTTTTTTGGACAAGAATTGTAGCATTTGCAGATAAATTCTTACTGACCCAAACAAAGAATCAGCAAGCACTAAAAGTACCGTAAAATGCCAAATGTCAACCAATGTTCTCCGGTAGCGTTCATTGTTATTTATGTTTGTTGAAGAGCAGTTTCTGGTGTTTTTTTTTCTCTCCTGCTGCTGTTACTCGCCCAACATTTGCCTACTGACCACTGACCGTGCAAATTTGTTCCGTACGAAAAAACAGGGAAAGCTTCTGAAGACAAAGGAATTTTTCTTACTGCCAGTTACTGTCCCCGCCCGGCACACATTACCCATAAAACGGGCACTGTGGCAAATAAATCTCGTTCGAGGATGGTCGAAAAGCGAAAACTTTTGCTCCCCAGTTCCATTGCACATCGGATGACAACGGCAAGATGGGCTGTTGTTACGCATTATCGTAGCAAAAGTACGCTAAGGACACCATTTCGATGGTTGTGGGTAAAGTTAGGGAACAATAAAATTCGACAACTTTTTGACCATCCCAACAAAGCTGATTTTGTGTGACGCTTATGAGCGAGAAAGGACAACAAAACGTACCAAACGTGCGCTTATGGTAATGTTGAGTATTAATTGTGTATATGAGATTATTTGTTTTTTTTTTTGTTTTATTTAGCTTTGGGCTTAAAGAAGCTTTAGTCAAAAAAAATAAACTTATTATCTGGTCTATAAATACGTTTTGAAGGTTTTATGCGAAGTTCCAAGTCTCACAGCACGGTGGTCTACCTCTTAGTAATAGTCGGACATGTAATATTGTGAGCTTCTCGATGCTATTGACGCAAACTGCTGTTGATAGTATAAAAATTATGTCTCTCCCTCAGTGGCATACGTGAAAAGCTCCTAAATTCCTATAAAAATTATGTTTTCTAAGTACTTTACTTGGATTATAAATTATATACAATTCCTATAGATCTGACTTTCAAACGTCGAATGGAGAAGTTGGACCGAATTGTTTCATCACATAGACATTTTTTTTTTTTGATAATTTACATAGGCAATTTACATAATTAGTTACATCTTTTTTACAATGAACCATCACATAATAGTTTCGAGTGCTAAAAAAAACTATATTAAATACTAAAACTTTTAAACAACTTATTACTTAAAGTGGGACAGCTGAAACTTTCAAGGTATATTGAAAGTATACTATTTTTATTGTCATTTTCCAGCTGATTGGAAAATAGCAAAAATAATTCCTATACCAAAACCAAAAAAGGATGCCAGTAATGCTATAAATTACAGACCAATAAGTCTTTTAAGTCTTTAGGACCACTGTCGGCCTCCCATACGCAGGATTGTGACTATCTTGCTATGGGTACACTTAATCACAACCCCCCATACGCAGGATTTACAATCTTGATATGGACGGGTACACTAAGTCACACAATACGGCCTGGCCGTTACTAACAGAATAAAAAAAAAAAAAAAGTCTTTTAAGTTGTCTTGGCAGAAAATATAAACAAGCACATCAAAACACACAACATTATCCCAAATTATCAGTTCGGATTTCGACCCGGCCTATCAACTACTCACCAGTTGCATAGATTAACGAACACAATTAAACTACAAAGAGCACATACAAAATCTACCGGGGTAGCTTTCCTTGACCTGGAAAAGGCCTTTGATACGGTTTGGCACAAAGGATTGTTATTTAAACTGATAGCGTTCAATTTTCCTCCTAAACTGATTCTGCTCATTTCATCATTCCTCCAGTCTAGGCCTTGTTTTGTTGCTATTAACAATTCTACTTCCACTCCATATTATCCACTTGGTAGTGTACTTTCCCCAATCCTGTTCAACATTTATACATGTGACGTCCCAGTAACAAAGTCAAACGATATTCCTTTGCCGACGTTTTTGCAATTAGCTCTTCTGATAAGCGCCCAAATATGGTCATTAAAAGTCTCAATGAAGGACTTACAGATCATGCCAACTATTGCAAAACATGGAAGCTTAAAATAAATGAGAGCAAAACTGAGGTTGTTTGCATCGCGCGATGCACAAGCCGAAGAAATCTTCCAAACCGTAAATTAAAAATTAACAAGAAGGATGTGAAATGGAGCAATGATGTAAAGTATTTGGGTGTGATACTAGATAAACGTTTAACATACAAAAAATACATAGAGCACAGAATTATGTCTGCCACTAAAGCCTCGCTAGCTCTGTATTGTTTCACTGATAGGAAATCAAAACTCAATTTAAAAAATAAGCTTCTGCTATTTAAATCTATAATCAGGCCTATATTATTATATGCATTCCCAGTTTGGGCAGAAAGTGCTAACACGCATCTAAAAAAAATACAAATTTTTCAAAACATTTTTTTTAAGCGAATACTCAATCTACCGATATGGCATAGTACTAGAGATATGTACAAAACAATACCATACGCAGAATTTTTACTACAGAAATATAAATTGAATTGTAGAATAAGTCAAAATAGGTAAACGATGCTACGGTCACGATAACAAATGAAAAACCCTGTAAATGAGAGCAAAACTGAGGTTGTTTGCATCGCGCGATGCACAAGCCGAAGAAATCTTCCAAACCGTAAATTAAAAATTAACAAGAAGGATGTGAAATGGAGCAATGATGTAAAGTATTTGGGTGTGATACTAGATAAACGATTAACATACAAAAAATACATAGAGCACAGAATTATGTCTGCCACTAAAGCCTCGCTAGCTCTGTATTGTTTCACTAATAGGAAATCAAAACTCAATTTAAAAAATAAGCTTCTGCTATTTAAATCTATAATCAGGCCTGTATTGTTATATACATTCCCAGTTTGGGCAGAAAGTGCTAACACGCATCTAAAAAAAATACAAAGTTTTCAAATCTATTTTTTAAGCGAATACTCAATCTACCGATATGGCATAGTACTAGAGATATGTACAAAACAATACCATACGCTGAATTTTTACTACAGAAATATAAATAGAATTGTAGAATAAGTCAAAATAGGTTATTGAATAGGTTATATTAATGTAAATAGTACAGTAAGCTAAGAATAGGGTAGTTTTTTTTCCTCACGTTTTAATTTGTTAGTATGACCAGGGTTTTTCGAAACCTTTTTCCCTGCTGAATAATTTCCAAAGTAGAGCAGCTGCCAATACATGATATTGTCATGACGCATATATACATACAAATATCCATCATATTGTGTAAAAGACAAAAGTCTGGAACCAATTGTAATTCGCAAATGTAAAACAAAAAAACTTTAAATAAATATTATTGCAACTAACTAACTAACTAACTATTTTTATTGCTTTCAAAAATACAACCATGGGAGAATTCAGCAAAAAAATGCGATCTATCTGAAGTCAGGACTTTTGTATTTTAGAATATTTGTTTTAAAATTTTAATGAAAAATTCATGATTCTATGATTTAACACAAGTTTTTGTTTTTAAAATTACTTTTAAGCCCCTTTATTTAAAACCATTTGGTCTAAGAAACGTAATAATACGTAGTGCGAAATAAAAACCTGTAACTAACAGCAATTATCTATTGGGATTTAATAATATTTTCAATCCGAACCATGTTATCCGTTAACCTGATTAGAAAAAAAAAAAATAAGTAAATTTCTGGATTTATGTTATGTATCCACTTTCAAGAAATTTAGTTGGCATTTCAATATTGGCTTTGTCAAATTACCAACTTAATGTCCGCCTTGAAACCATCGTGCACAGGCCTGAATGAGCATTTATTTTACTCAGAAAAGTAATTTCCGACGCATGGCACAACCTTTTCCCATCGTTTGGGCAAATTTTGAATTCCTTCATAAAAAAAACTAAATCCCAACTAAACAATTTTTCATTTAGGCGCAATTCTGAAAGTAATACGTGGTCAGCTAATAGACGTAGGGCGCCTTATCTGGGCTATATGGTGGTTGGGGTAAAACATCCCATTTTAGTGTCCGCAGGTAAGTGGCCAGGTTTTTCCTTCAAAGCGCGGCTCACCTGCGATGGTCTTTATGATGGTTCCAGCACTTCGTGATACACCACACCCAGTTGGTCCCAAAATTACTAAAATTACTACTTTTAAACCGTTGCAAACCAGACGGTGGTGGATGACGTTTACATCACAAAAAAATAAAGGGGAATTCATTAAGTAACCACAAGGAAAATACTATGTTGATTCATTGATGAAATGACTACTAGGGGCCAACAAACCGTGAAGATAGCACATCAAAATAACAGTGTTGCCAGACTTTAGTACAGTAAAAATTTCAAGTAAAAGACACATGCAAACACCGTCAAAACTTATTTATAAACCTAATGCATACACCATAGCTCCAGTTATTTATAACTACACTTCATCGATTTGATATATTTGAAAATTTTTGTAGCTTTTGAAGCTTGATTGCATTTTTTTCATATTGTTCGTTATTTTCTAAGATTAGGTCCTTAATAGATATTAGGCCCTTCTATAATTGATTCTGCATCCTGCATTTTGCATTCTGCAGACTGTCCTGGGATTCAATAAAATAAAATTTCATATATTCATATATTAGAATCATTCGATTGTTGAGGTACTTCAGTACGAAACTCGATTTCCTACAAACGACTACAAACGGTTTTGTTTAGCAATTTGTGAAATCTGGGGAATCGGTCAACTCTGTAACGATTTGCTCAGCTCTTAAAATGAACGAATCCGCTTTCAACCCCGTTTCCAGTAGCATCCAGTAATCTGTGCTTGATAATATGAGAAAAGGGAAGCTCACCGCTTTATCAGATCAGTAATGGAGTAGAGGCGCCAGTGAATGTCTCAAAGCAGTCTAGTAAAAGGTAGTTAGAACTTTATTAAAGCTTAATGTTTTTGACCATTGTATAACATTCTACAAATTGTAGTAGATTTGTCATAACCTGTGTTTTTTTTTCTTCTACTGATACGTAAGCCAATTATATACATGTAAATGTAAGCTCTATTATTTCTTATACGGGTGTGGGTCTCATCAGGATAAGTAAAATTATGGCAGGATAGGCTAATTATAAATTCTGTACTGTATTTTTCGACAAAATAGCGGAAACAAACATTTACATACAAAACAAATCCATTCCTTATGCTTTGATCACTTTAGACATTTACAAAGGTTTATGATTCTTGTTAAATAACATTCATTTTTTCTGGTGTTGTAAATTTATGGGTCACCGAGAGTACATCGCATAATTAGCGTTCTACTATATTTCATTATATTTTTTAAAAATCCCCCAAGGTAGCAATCTGGAACCTTTATTATTCTTGTTGTTTATTAATGACGTATCTCTTGTTCTACCTGACACAACTTATCTGATGTATGCTGATGATGTAAAGTTGTTTTTGCCTGTTCGTGATCTAAATGACTCCAGCTTCCTTCAACGTACCATTGATATTTTCAAACAATGGTGCTCACGCAATATGCTACGTATCTGTAAAGAGAAATGTTTGGTTGTTTCGTTTTCTCGTACCCGTAACCCTGTTCTATATAGTTATACAATAGATGGTCAGATTCTCCAACACACGTCAGAAATCCGTGACCTGGGCGTGATTCTCGACAGTAAGTTGACGTTTATTCAGCACCACGAAGAAATTATACGGCGGGCTAACAGAACATTAGGTCTAGTTTTTAAAATAACCAGGGACTTCAACGATCCTATGTGTATTAAAACCCTATATTGCGCGTTAGTTAGATCGATCCTAGAATTCGGCGCAGTAGTGACCAGTCCTAATACCGAGAGGTGGAAAATGAGATTAGAAGCAGTGCAGAAGAGATTAACCCGTTTTGCTATTCGTCGACTCCCATGGAGAGGTGATTCGATACCAGCATATCGATCTCGCTGCTTATTGTTAGGATTGGAAACACTCGAAAAAAGACGCAGGAACGCCAAAGCCCTTTTTGTGGCCAATTTATTGAGGGGGAATATCGATTCACAAAACATGCTAGGCCGTATAAACTTAAACGTGAACAGACCTACATCCAGGCACCGACAATTCATTAGACTAGGCTTGATGAACACAAACTACGGATCAAACGAACCGGTCTCATCTATGTCACGTGAATTTAACAGTGTATATCATGTTCATGACT
Source organism: Anopheles epiroticus (assembly GCA_000349105.1). Lineage (NCBI taxonomy): Eukaryota > Metazoa > Arthropoda > Insecta > Diptera > Culicidae > Anopheles > Anopheles epiroticus. The sequence goes on along the minus strand of KB671829.1, from coordinate 63,307 downwards.
TTAACGAAAAAATAGATACTTTTAGGGAACGTTTGCGATTTTTAGATTAGGTTGTGTAGTTTAAGATTGTTTTGTTAAACCCTTGACTGGTGGAAAGAATTATTTAAATAAATAAATAAATAAATAAATAAATAAATAAATAAATAAATGCACCCATGCACTAAGTATAGTAGATTGACAGACATAGACAAAGGAATTTGGTTAACTTCTTCTAGGTTAACTTCCCTCAAAGCTAAACACTTTAAGAGCGGCAGATATGATATGAAGGTTTAAGTATCACCTAAATCAAATCTCTATGCTTAAAAACTCAAAGTTCACAAGCAAGCAATTAGAGATCAAAATAAAAAAAAAAAACAGATAACCAAGGTCATATGCATGTAGCTTGCATCATTGAGAACAGTTAGTAATGCGAAGAAGTAAGTTTGGACACAAACGCCTCGAAGAAAGATCGAGAATGAAAAGCAAAAACGGATTCCGCTCTCTTTAAAACGTTTTCCGATGTATCTAAACTCGGTCAATTAAGCTATGTTGGTTGATTGATGATATATAATTTGATAAATTGTTAAAATCATCCATCCAAACATATATTTTACTTACCTACAGAAGTTCAGAAGTTGAAGTTACTGATAAAGGTATTCAATCATATATTTACAACTGTAAATATACAACGAAACTATTTTAAGCAGTTCTTTCTAGTCTGCCCTAGACGGAACCTAGACGATGAATTTCCATATTGCCTTGGATAATTCGAATTCATCCCATAGTAGAATAGTCAAAGATTGAATTGGATAATTAGATGTTTGACACCATCTACAAAAAAGATGGTGATTCTTCTAAATCATTCAAATCATAGTCGGTGTAAAATAAACATAAAATTCCACTAAATTTAAATCTATTAATATATTTCTTTATTCATTCCTATTTCCGTGCTCCATTCCAGATGGACACATATCAATTGCTTGGTTTTTTTTCCTCTATTACATTCCTTTCACTTACTGCATCGCTCCCTCTCCTTATTTCTTTCCTGTTTCTCGCAAAATTGTTAATTTGTTTTATTTTTCATCTTGTAAATTCTAAATGTTATGGGTGCCTTTGGCCCATTGGCTCTTACGGGGTCAACTGGGGGCAGAGCTGGGCAACGAAAATACCATCGCATCTATCGTGTCACTATCGGGAGGGCTCGTGCCGGTTGCTCTTGCGGCGTGCGTACACAGTGCCGTTAAGTATAAAACAGATAATCACATCAAAACTACACCTCCTGCTACTTCTTACATCGGTACAAACGGGTGATCCGTAAAAAGAGGGCACGGATAGTTTAAAAGTACATCCAAATTAAACCCTTTTCTATTCGTAGCAGAGTGTTTTGAAAAGATTCTGTCTTAAAGCGATTTATAAGAAAAGTGTTTTAATTTAACAGTTTTCTTTAAAGATCCTTCAGGGGTTAAAAATTGAGTATTGCAACAGGTTAAAAATAGATATTTAAGCATTCTCAACATCATAACGACTACAAGCCGAAGCCTTCTCGCCCCAAACCCGTTCGGAGGATCAACAAGGTGGGTATTCTTTTTTAATTTAGTTTCCTACAAACAACATCGTAAGAATGTGAGTGTTTTGTTTTTGGAGGGAAACAGAACCACAGCACTGGAGTCGTGAATTCCATCGGATGGGAAGAATGTTTTTGGTTTGTTTTCGGCACTTGGTGCCACAGCCCACCCGCACTACACACGGTGGCGCAAAACTACAGTCTTGTACTCTACGATTTTTGTTTTGTTTTGTTTTTTTTTGGCATTTGGAAAATAAGAAAGTCAGCGTCTTAGCCTACTACAAATCACCCTCATCATTGCTCATGTTAACACGGAATGCTTTGTAAGGTTTTGCCCACTACTCATCTCGAGCTTTAAAAGATCTCTCTCTCTCTCATCTAATTAGGCTTTTGCTTGATCGTGATAGAATATCGTGAGTGTGAGTGTTTGTGTGCGTGTACTACAGTCTAAGTATTTCCGTTCTTGCCGTTCTAACTCCTAACAAACGTATAAGCACATACACACACAAATACACACAGAGATACACATGAGTACACATCGAGGTTTGCTCTACCTTTCCCTTCTTTTCCATTGCCAAGTAAAAGTGCTTGCTCCAGGCATGCCTCCAAAGCTCGTACCTTTATCATTTGTGGGTAATAAAAAGAAGCATTGCTACCACAGCTAGACACAATCACTAACATTTACGCTACCTCGTCTTGATTCGACAGAGAAATGTTCCTCGTTGGGATTGAAAACTGAAATCTTACATTAAAGCTACAGCGAACCCTCATTGCCCATTGGTTTCTTGGTTCTTGCGTGAATCCAAACTCGTCTCCAAAGCTCTCCCTCTCTCTCTGCTACTATTCTTAACACTTAATCGGTGGTTCCTTGTGGAGGATCTCTATCTGTCTTCGTAATTGCTCCTTTGGCGTGATGGGAAAATGTTTTTTTGGCATATATATCCGTTCTGCATTCGGTGGAAGAGCGTTTCGTGTTTGCCGTACTGCAATCTTGTTGGTTGTGTGGTGTGATGCAAACCTTTTGAGGATGCCTTTTTCTTTTTTCTCTCTCGAACCCATAAAACAGGACAGATTGCGTTGTAGGCACTTGCGGGCGAGTACGGACCAAACGGAGAGGGGGGGGAGTGGGGGGGTTTGTGGCAATGGAAGGCAATGGAGTACACCGTTGCGATCCTGTTGCGGGAGACGCAGCGTATTGATTTAATACTTATCGCTCGGCTGTCGATGGAAATTGCAACGGAAGTAAGTGCCGTCCCACCCACGCCTTCTCGCGTTCTCCCACCACCACCCGCCTTTACATCACCAGACAGTCGTCACATTCGCCCTGTGCATCGTCCTCGCAGTCGCAAAAGCCGCAGTCACCGCCCGTCTCCTCGTAGCCGCAGCAGGTACAGCACTCTTCTTCCGCCTGCTCAATTGTCACTTCCTGTGTGGAGAGCTAAGATTGGAAACGAACGGAAGGAAAAATGGGACGGTTTTGTAGTGATTGCAAGGCACCCGCCCGCTGCCACCCGCTTACCGGTTCGTTGCTGATCACACCCTCCACGTTGGCGGTCGCGCTGGACGATGCGCCCGGGAACAGCATCTCCGGCGGAAACAGATACGTATCGTAGTAGTAATGGCTGTGCGTGACCTTGATGTGTTGCTTCAGCTTCTCCTGCGACTCGATCGGCATATCACAGAGCGGACACTTGAAGCTGAGCACCGCCACACCACGGTCCGGTTCCATCGCTGGTTCGTGCCACTCACGCTTCGCCCCTGTGATTCGCTTCCCCAACACACACACACACACACACACCCTAACACTTCACCATACGCTCGCTGCCAAGGGGTTGCCGTCGTTTGTCGCTCGATTGCATGATGGATAACGGGAATGGAAGGGTAAATTGTTGTCACTTTTAAACGCCTCACAAACTCTCGAATCGGTCAGTCTTCTACGCGTTGCGGGTGGTGTGGAGCAGCAGCTGCGTTCTCTTTACGGCGATGCAGGGTTCAATACAAAACGGCTTAAAAATATGTTAACATCGTTTCGACTGTGGTGCGGTGCGAAATGCGCCTGAAGGTAGACAATCTGTGTGGCACTGACAGCACATCGAACGATACGGCCGTGTGTTATGCGCCTGCCAGCAGGCAACGGTGTGCTGTGCTGGAGAAATTGACAGACCGTAGTGCAGACAGCTCACATATAGAGGACGCTGCTAGCGCGCGCACTATGGGCGCATTCGTATGTTTTGAAAATAAATTTTGCAACGGAATCGCGACCGCGTTCACCGCATTAAGAGGCGAAAGAACTTTTAAATAAGCCAAAGCCTCTATAAAACATACCAACAACAACAACACGTTCACCGCATTTACAGTTGAGATATTATAAAATATGCATCAAGAAGATAAAAAAGCACAATGGATTGTTGAAGAATGTTTCAATGAGAAAAGCAAAATAACTTCTCTTTGCCAAAAATTGTTTAACCGTTTTGTTTAATTGTATTATTGCACGATAATTGTTTGATTGGTGTTCTGGATGTTTTCTTTTCATCTTAAACTTTTCTTTACGAGAATCTACCAAATTAGTCGTAGAAGAAAACCAATCGTAGAAAACGCAGAAAAGTGAGACCTTTATCTTTACGATTTGTTTTAAGAAAGGTTTCGGTTTAACTTTTATTTTACTTTTTACTATATTATATCCCTTATTGTGTGCATTTCAATCATTTATCACTATAACACCCATTGAATAACATCCATATTGTGTGTGATGATAACGTCTTTAGAGCCTCAACAGCGTCTGTGTAAAAGTGGCTTTGAATTTATAGTTACGTTTTCATCTATGATAAGAAACACGTATCCTTGTAGTTCCAGTATTCACTCAAGCCTTTTAGGTCGTCATTCTGGACAACGTAAATGTGGTGGGAAAATTTTTAATTGCAAGTCTGTGCGATATCACACTAACCCAACTGTTGTTAAACAACTGTATCTTTTGAAAAGCATATTAGGATCGTGTCTTGGTTGTAACTTTTCTCTATTTTTATACACAACCAATCACGATAAGCCCATACGCAGGATTGACTATCCTGCTATGGATACACTTCATCACAACCCCCCATACGCGCAGGATTAACAATCTTGATATGGATGGGTACACTCAGTCACAGAAGGAGCCAAAGCACATCAGTGCTTTGGTTAGGCCTTGACCCTACTGGGTTGTTGTGCCACCGAAAAAGAAGAAGAATCACAATAAGGGCGACATCGATTCCGGAATCGAATATAGAACCAACCAAAACGAACTTAGAACCTGTACCTGATACGATTCTAAAGTCAATTGCAGATTCAAAATACCACGTATCGTGAATGGAAGCAATGGATGGAATGTGTAGAAACGGCAATCACACCTGAATTCGTACTGTACTTACCTACCCAATAAATACGATTATAAAAATGCGATTAAAAATAGCAACAACGCTACTAATCCGCTACTGTCACTACTGTCATCATCTACCCTCCACCAGGATCGTCACGTCTCGTGTTGTAAAATTCATTAAACATTTATCTTATCAATATTACTAGTGTGTAAAAAAACACACACATACATGCAGACACATAACTTCACAATTATCTCCTAAACGCACAGAAATGTGCTGAACACAGAGTAGTAGAAAGGCTCAGCTTTTGTTAGGTAGTCGGCCTATCCTTTAAAGAAGCGATTCCACACTTTGTAGACGTGAAATCTAAGCACAGGCTAACAAGCGACTATACACGTTTACTTATCTACAATTTTACAAACAAAAAAGACGGGGAAGCTTCATTCACCAGCTGTGTTTGTGGCACATTTGTTTTGCAGTTTTGCGAGACTCTGTTCACACCTGGATGGCGACTTTCCGTACTCCCATACGCCTTTCTGAGATATTGAACAAGTCCAGCACGTTTTTAGGAGCATTGAAAAACGCGAAGAAAAATTAATGCACTAAATTACAGCTAATAGTATTATGGCTTGATAGGGTTGGCTGGTCAAATTAGAAGAGTGACACCGGACGGTTAAAATCAGGATCACGTGATCGCGTGAGACAGTGTTCTCATTCATCCACCGTTAAAGGACACTGCCACGTTAGGATAAGTTTCCACAAGCAGCACTTCAGCATCTTAGCCACTCGAGCTATAAAGTCTTTAAGTAGTCCCTCATCCACAGCGGCTGATCTATATCCCTCTCTCTCTCTCTCTCCCTCTCCGAATAGGAACCAGCCTTGGCTCACATTATAGAGCAGTCAAAGGAACAGCAATCAGGGCAGTCTCCGCACCCGATACAATCGCCGCAACCGCAACAGTCACCACAGTCTAAACAATCGCCACATCCCAACAGTCCACCACAACCGCAGCAGCCGCCGCAGCCGCACATGTCGCACAGATCGCCGCAACCACACAGGTCATCACCACCGTCCTCACCGCAGCATCCGCAACAACCGTCCGTGTCGGCATCGACAGCTTCCTACAAAATAAAACAAAAAAAAAAAAACACCGCGTGAAAACAAGTTTTACACGCAACAGCATTAAAGGGCCGCGTGAGGGAATTCGCGAGGTAACACACCGTGACGACGGTGGTTGGTGGACTGGTGAGCACGGTGGTTGTCGTTCCAATCGTAGCGAGGTCGTTCAGCACCATCGGCACCAGCAGGTACGTGTCGTAGTAATAGGTCGTATGCTCCTCTTTCACATGTTCACCAAGGTCATCCTGCAGCTCAAAGCATGCTTCGCACAGTGGACACTTGAAATTCATGCTTTCGATCGAAATGCTGACACCTTGGACCACCTCGCACGTGTTTCAGCGTGCGTGAAGCAGCGAAACTTTTGGCACAAACAACCGCACCGGGTAACGTTGGAATCGATTCTAAATAGCGACCCCTAACAGGGTGAGAACGTATCGTCTTGTGCCCGTGTTTTTAACGTTCAAGTACAACCACTACACTCACGGTATTTGCCCAGGGGTCTCGCAAAACGCACAGAAACTACCCTCACAAATACATGCAGCGTCGGTCAACCCCTTTCTATAATGCGCGTCGTTAGTTTTCGGGGCAGTGTGTACGCGCCAATGACATCACTCATCATTCGGCGGCACAAATAACAGATGAGGGTAGTTAAAAGGCAAAAATAAAGCCGCAAGAATTCACCCGTGGGGAAAGTTGATAGAGGAAAGATGGGACCATCCCCCCGGTGGTGACGCACGCCGAACGTCGGAAGAGTCATCAAGAATTTGCTAGGATTAGGTCACTAGGAATGTGCTAAAAAACGTTGACCTTGCGGAGAAATAGTTCTAAAGGGCAAGAACGAATTTTAGGAAATATGAACTATGGTTTATAGCAATACGGCCTGGCCGTCACTACTGAAATAAAAAAAAACTATGGTTTATGGTCACTAAAGCATTATAGTAACATTTTTAAAACACTTCATAGTTAAAAGTCCTACGTCACTCCGAACAAAATTGTGCGACATGTGGGGATGTCCGTTGCTACAGATCATGTGATCACTACATTTTCCGTTTAATTATCCCTCTATGAAGATTGGAACATGGTTTCTTAAAAGAATACGTTGTTGCCAAGGTGTATTTGCTCTCATCATTATTGGACACTTTTTGAAACATATTAATAGGCACACTCCTTATCAAAGTTCCTCGTAATCAATTACCCCAATTTGCAGCCCATCAGATCGTACGTCCTGATTATTAGACTTTGTTGCTACTCCTAATGCTCAGTCCAGACTGGTTTTATTGTACACCCATGCGTAACACTGCAACTTATCCCCACATACACCCTTATCACTGATTATGTGATAACGCGAACCCGCACTCGCAGCATCATGCCGAAACTAGTCACGTTTTAAATAGGCTTAGCGAGTCGACGACCATTAAGTAATAGCCATGGGAACTTATCGTGACCTGTGGACCGATAACATATCCCTGATGTAACTGATAACATCTCGGAGTAATTGGTGCCCACTGAACACTGTCCAGCCTTCTACTACTATCTATAGATGGCGCAAACAGTACAGCGTTGGCAAGACCGGCACTAATAACCCACATACCCGCTAGATTCTCTCTCTCGCTCTCTCTTTCTCTTACCTCCATCTGTGGAATGTATTCATCCGCCGCACCCATCTGTTGCAGCTGCCCAACGTCCAGCTCTTCCATGGTCGGCATAACTTCCGCATCTTTCACCGGTTCCTCCACGATTGTGGTGAACATATCCGGCGTCTCACCAACGTCCGGCACGTCTAATTCCTGCTCCATCGCTGTCATCACTTCACCCGGCTTGCGCAGTTCTTCCTCCAGTATGGCCACCGCTTCTGCCGCCATCACCATCTGGCCGGCCGACAGTTCTACTTCGGTGATCTTGTCCACGGCGCGTGCCATCTTTTGCTCCATCTTTTCCATCGTTTGCTCACCAACTACTTCCGTCATCATATGGCCAACACTGTCCGTGAGTGCCTCGCTGAAGTTCGGATTGATCATGCCATCCTCGGTGTAGATACCTTCGGTAAACGCGGTAACGCCCAGCTGACCGTGGGGTGTCGATGAGAACGAATCGATACCGCTGCGGGCCATGGATGACTCTCCACCGATCGCACCGGCACCGGATACAGCAGCGGCAGGACCATCCCCTAAGCCTAGACCACCAAGGGATGGCGCCAGCGATGCTACAATAGCCATCGAATCCGGTCTCAAATCGCTTTCCACGTTGGCAAAGTCCGACTGTGGCCGGGCGGTGGTTCTTTGGAGTCTAGACATGTTGACGATTTTTATTTTTTATTTTTACACTAAAACCATTCCATTCTCTGGAAGACCCCGCACCAAAATCGAACTGTTCTCCAAGCTGGTATATCGCGAACTAAATTCGGGCCTTTGTGCCCAACGTCCAAAATCAAGCATTTTCAGCTCCTTGCAACGCGTTAACTTATCGTGCGTAAATGATAAAGAGAATAATGTACCGGATTTCCACTAGTTTCGGTTCAAGGCGCCGTAGGGTGCGCACTAATCTTAAAATTGGGGCACAGATATACCAAGAACGCTTTTGAACGCCCATTATGGTACCAGATTATTCTGCCCGGAGACCCTAAAACGGAATAAGAAAATGATTAGTAAAGTATTATGATGGAACTCGTAATTTCGCTCTTGGTTCTTAAATCTTGGTGGCCTTTGCAAATAGGGTCGTGCAATTGTCATCAACTTTCAATCACCCCTCAACGTGTGTGATTTTTAGGCTATTTTCAGCCAATCAAACATTTGCTGTTTATACATTTTTTCATATTCTTTAATGGTTTTTTTGTTCACCTTCTTCACACATCACATTCTTACAGTATTTTTTACCGTTTTAACAATTAAATCTTCCTCCAGTCTAATAAATTAGCATGACAATTAAACACTAATTGATGAGAGGCATGTGTCTTAAATAAACCTACACGAAAAACGTTCGAAAAGCTACAGGGGTTACAAATCGAGGAAAACGGAGAGCGGTAAAAAAAGGATTCACTTTCTACACAATTTTAAGCCACGAGAGTAAGTTTGTAAGAAGCACTTATAACTTCCGAACGAGTTTAATTTTATAAATGGAGTAGCTCTCCCCGAAAATTGAGTAATTAAGCGAACACGCACCTTCTTACGCACCTCTCTCCAGCTCCTGCTGGAACGCGGTATCAACGGACTGCGAAGATAAGAAAGGCCAACCACGAACCGACCATACCAAAGTCTATTCCATACTGTGTGTTTTGGAAACCCTGCGAGGGATCGCGATACACGCGGCCTAATAATCCCTATTCCAATTCTGAGAATTTGATCGTTTATCAACATATCTTATCGGGTTTGAATGCTTATCATATTTAAATCTCTGACACTGGCAGACACTTCCTTGCCGGATGGGAGACTGGTGGTACCGTGGAAGCATATTATATCGCACACTGCTCGTCACAAACAAAACAATGCTCACATCCGTTTAATTATTCTCCTCTCCTCTCTCACGTCGTTTTTAGTTAATCCTATTTTCTATGACTATTTTCCACTATTAGTTCGACATATCAGTGAAGAGGGAGGTGGTGAGGTTACCTTCTATCTTTCCTTGATTTCTTTTTGTCTCGATTAGCAAGTGCCTAGAAACCATTTACAATTATCTATTAAGAGTGTTGAGCGTAAGCCAAACAGTGAAGCATGAAACAGAGAATTAGTTCGTATAATTCCTAATACTTTCTACCATTTTGTAACAACAGTATTCGCAACGTAATCCTTTTGTTTATCGTCCACAAATTTATTTTTGCTGTTACACACGACATACATTCCTTGAGTTTAGACGAGTTTTTTTTTTAAATTAAGTGCACCATATCGAACATAAAAAATGAAGAAAAAAAACTAACAAATATAACTATAAATAAGCGAAACTCATTCATTACCCTGTCCACTTTATGTATGTTTAGTGTTGTAGGAGCATTAAATTTGGAAAATATGAAAATAGAACTGCGCACTGCATACTATGAAACTACAGAAATAGTTATATTTCTTCCCGCCCTAAAATGAAATACTAATGAAGCGCAACACAGCGCACATGGGCAAAATGAATTGAAACAACATTAAGCACATGCGGTGATCTTGTGAATTTTTTGTGTATGAGTGAGTGTGTCCAGGGGAGGGAGGCCATGAAATCACTAATCTATACCTAAACGCTGGACGCATTAGCTTTACACATGCTCCCACGCGTTAATTACCCTCCTCCCTTTTGCCCTGGCTGTGCGCCAATTCCTTTCAAAGTTAAGATTGAGATCTGTCAAACGAGACTGGACGAGAACTGGAGGGAGGGTCTATGTACAAAATTGTGGTACAATCGTGCTCTGCCATGCTTACTTATTTGTTTGATTAGATTGGACAAAAGTAATTTATGGGGCACACAACATGCTTCAATGATAATCGTTCCTTGGCTGGACATAATAGCCTGCCATTTACTGGGCATTTGAGAAGGGACAAAAAAAGAATCGAAAAAGAATATTGTAAATAAACTGAAAACTGTCAAAAGCAAAGTAGAAATAGTAAATAAAGCAACACTACAAATAAAACAACGGCACTGTCTGCCACTGAAAAAAATATTACCAAAAATAAACGATCGTATCAAAATATTAATGTTGCCACGCAACTATTTTTCAATCCTTTAAATAATTGAGTTTACAGCTTGTCTTCGTTCTTCTCTTTCTCGCTATGTTAAACACTTCCGAAAACGGAAGCTAACAAATAAATCCCTACAGCCCCTTTTGAAATTACACACGGAGAGTCCTTTAACTAAACTAAAACCTTATACACAGTTTTATGAAATGAATCGTGTTGATGTGAGTGTGTGTTTTCGTGAGCAGCCTTTAAATCTGTTCAATGGATGGATTTGATACATTTACGCTTCTTGCACTCAAACGCCACCAGGGTTCCATTCTATCTAATATGAATGTAGTTTGGTTGTACACACATACTCCCTCTCCTTTCTCTCTCTCTCTCTCTCTCTGTATTTTTTTCTTGCAATCGTAATATCTCTTCACCGACTGGCAGTGTGGAAGAGAGAGAGAGAGTAATTTTAATCCAAAATCTTTTTCCGTCAACTTTCGATTTTAAACTTTCCACTTTTCACTCAGTAAACCCCATGCGCTATAATTATTCTACTGCCCTTCTCTTAGTTTTTTAAAAGGTGACCGGTTTTAAACTCATAACGCAGTTTGCTCACTTTTTTTTATTCGGTAGTAACGGCCAGGCCGTATTACTAGAGTTTGCTCACTTAAACGAACCACTTCTGTTCCACGGTACAGCATCATCGAACCGCCGCACCATACTACACTCCTGTCTCGCACCGTTCGACAGCGTAGAAGAAGAACAGAAGCTGGCCGAATGTGTTTTGTGTGAATGTTAAACAACGGAATCTTTGCGAATCCTAAAAGTAAAGGTAAGTAAAGAAATTGAATGATTGTTAAATGAGCGCACACACACAGAAACTAAAACAAGCAAGCACGAGGGCGACCGATACACACCCGACGCACGGTGCATCGAGAGGTTTCGGGTATTCGGGGTGGGTTGAGAAACCCACGAAGAGTGAGCTGTTAAATGGATGAAGGGATGTAATATGGGTAGGCAAGATGGTGATGGCGAAGTTGATGATAGAAGATGCAGAAAGGATAGAGAAATGATGAATTAACCGATATCAGATCTAAGGTGTGCTTGTGTTTAAAAATGTTTTTTTAATGACACCGCACGCATGAAGTGATGTGAAAGAAGCAAATAAAAACGATAAAACTAAATCGCAATGCGTTCTTGGTTCATGATGTTGTTGTCACAAAACTAAAGAAAGTAAGAGAAACGAGGAATAAAGCATAATCTAACTTAAGCAGCAATGTGATAATCTTTACTCTTTCCTCATTTGCGTTAAATGTTTCTGCTACTAAACCTCAAGACGTTATTTCACACGTGTGTGCTCTGGCTTACACACTACCTTTTTCCGTATCGTTTTTTCTATCTCTTACCAACGATCTTCATATCACAAGCAAATCTCCAAAACAGTTGCAATTGGATAGAACGTTTGCAGGAATTTCACAACAAAGAAGAAGGTGGAGAGGGCAGGCAGAGGAATAAAGAATCTGGAGCACGTTCGGGGTTATAGATGGGGTAGAGAGACAGACAGACAGAGAGACATACGGGATAGGTCGAGGCAAAAGCGACTATTTACCACATGTAGTTTTCGGTCTGGGGAGCGCGCATCACGCCAACGCCACCACCGAGTCGGCGATAGTTCATACAACCACACAGGCGCCACTGGTTTGTCTCCGGATCGTAAACCTCGATCGTCTTCAGATAGGCGGTACCGTCAAAGCCGCCAACGGCGTACAGCTGACCGTTTACCACCGCTAGTCCAACCTGAAAGGAGAACGTGTTGCATTAAAGAGTTTTGTTTTACTATTTAATTTTTTAGATTCTATTTAGAAGTTTAATTGAGTTAGCGCGGTAAAGGACGTCGGTGATAAATTATTTTACTTTAGCACAATGGTGACAATATTCATGACTCGAAGAGCACAAAGACCCATCTCATACGATCGATGTATTATCAAAAGGATGAGACAAAGTAGTATTTAACGACGGAAAATACTATAACAACTAAATGTTTAACCAAATTGCCACCGCACAAACTCATTGATTAGCTCTAAGCGTTTTAAACTCCTTACCCCACTGCGTCTGGACGTCATCGCGACGATCGGGCTCCAGGAGTTAGTATGCGGGTTGTACCGTTCAGCCGACGACAGCTCCATACAGTCGTCCCGTCCGCCGACGGCGTAGATAAAGTTGTTAAATACCGCACAGCCAAGATGTTTCCTTCGCGTCGACATCGGACTTACTGCGCACCATTTGTTCTGCCGCGGGTCATATCGTTCGACCGTGTTCAGCGGGCACTGCCCATCAGAACCGCCGATCGCGTACAGGTAACCGCCGAGCACGGCAACTGCCACACCAAGCCGACGCGTTGTCATCGGTGCTACCTTGGACCATTTGTTCTCCTTGGGATCGTACCGTTCCACGTGGTTCAAGCACTGCACACCGTCCTGTCCACCGACCGCGTACAGGAATCCATCCAGCACTGCCACTCCAACGCTCGTACGGCAGCTCGTCGTCGGTGCTACGTCACACGACCACTGGTTCGTCTGCGGATCGTACCGTTCGATGCTGTTCAGGTAGCTCTGCCCATCATGTCCGCCGACCGCATACAGCAGATCGTTCAGCACTGCCACACCAACCCCACAGCGCCGCTTGCTCATCGGTGCCACCATCTTCCAGTCGGCCGTTTCCGGATCAAAACGTTCGACGGACGCGATCGCATCGCCCGAACACCAACCACCGACGGCGAACAGTACCTCCCCGCGGCGCGTCGGTTTTCTCGGTCTCGTGCGAGGTCCCTGCATCAGTGGACGTTCCTGTGGCAGCAGCAGATAGTTCTTCGCCTCGTCCACCAGATCCCGGCATGCTTCGTCGGATCGAACCAGCAGATCCGACCCAACCGTGCCGACGAGAAACTTGGGACTGAGTAACGGCATCCGGACGTGCTGCAGGACCTGTGCGAGATGCTGCCGTCGATCGGCTACGTTGTACTTTAGCCAAGCCATTACCGCATTAAACACTTGCTCCTCCGAGCGTACGTTCAGCTCGTCGCTACAGATGATATCCACCAGCTGGCCGACGGGCAGAAGCAGAAATTCTTCACTCTCCATCACCTCCTGGAAGTTGTGCTGTGTAAACTTGTCCGCAATCCGTAGCAGCTCCCGGCAGGAGTGTGTATCAGCGAACGCCCGAATGCCGAGACAGTTTTCCGGGTCCAGCTGGCGCTTCAAAAATTCGCAGCAGATGTCCTGTATTTCAGCGAGCTGCAGCAAACAGGCGGCCGGTAGCAGTGGCTGTACGTTCGATTCCTCCACGACAATGTGCGAGGTGTAGCAGAAGTCGATCAGCAGTTCCATCGCGTTCTCGTCGATGTCGCAGATGGTGACTTCCGTCTGGCGCGATTCCTCCAGCTCGCCGGTAAACATCGCCCGGAAGTACGGACTACAGGCGGACAAGATGACGCGGTGGGCGAAGATTTTGCGCCCTTTAACGTTGATCACAACATCGCACAGCTCCCGGTGGCGGCGCAGCACGTTCAGCTCTTGGAGCGTCACCCGGGGATGCTTCTCCGAAGTGTGCGACAGTCTGCTGGAAGGTTGGGACAGCAAAGCAGAACATTAGGACGGACTGGTATTAAGGAAACTATATAGCGCACTACTTACCTCGCCGGTGACGGTGGACGATCCGATATGAGCACGTCACCCATTCTGTTAGCCGCTAGGCGCAGCGGGGCAGAGGCCCAACCCCACACGGTATCTATCTGGAAGTAAAAAGAGATTAAAAAGTCAGTGAAAACATTTAAAATCCACAACACTATGCCGCAACAAGGAGGATGTTGGCAACCTTTTTCTTTTTGGCGTTTAGGCCCGTTGCCATTAACTGCACAAAGGTTACTTGAACCATCGAAATAAAAATTGCCTTTATTAAGTGTACACGCGAGTGGAAGTTCTTGCATCCAGGGAAGATAGCAAAATGCGTCTGAAACTAAGGAACCTGTTCCCACTGTTTGGATCGGGATTTCTAGCGGCATTTCTAACGTTCCTCTGGAAACAGGTTAGTTTCGTAAGTCAGCCCAAACAGGCTGCACAAGAACGTGGCGTGCGAGAGAGTCGCGATTCTAAAACGAGTTGTTTCCGTGATTGTTTCTTGGCTGGTTTTTGGGCGGTGTGATGATGCTATTGATGATGATGATGATGATGATGATGCAGAAGTACACCGTACGGACCCTGACCCGGTCCTCCTGATAACGGTGCTCGTCGCATTGCAATGGGATGCTGCAGTGTGCGCACGTAACAGTGAGCTACACAAACAGTTTTCACCAACGATTTTTGGTACTATTGAATCGTTACATTGTTTCTATTGTTTGTTTCTATTATAATTATGTAAACAACTAGCCCGAAATATCACATCAATTCTTTTGTTCTATCATATTTAAATTTTTAAAATATTTTTTATTCTTTAATTGCATTTTTGAAAGCCAAACCCCTGAATTGAACCTAAATCCAAATGACTTGTTTCATATTTTAGAGCAACATCATAAAAAAATAATTATTTTTTACAAATATTGATGAAAGTTTTTACTCTTGTGGATGGAATAATATTATCATTTTTCGGGGGAAATACTATTGCGTTAAATTAGTTATTTGTTTATCGCAGTAATCGTTTATCTGATGGCGTAAAAATGATTTCAGATAATTAAACAAAAATAATACATTTTTCCTTATTCTGAAGGCCTTTTAAAAATGTTCAAATAACTGGAGGTTTAAGATGCTCCATTATTAAATTATCTAGTCAGTTGGTGCCATTACTGCAGAACATTTTGTGCCCATTACTGTACACAAGCACTATGCATTTCACAAGGATTCTATCAAAGAACACGATCTGCAGCGTTCGGAAAAAAGAAGAAGCCGGTGAAGTTTATGTTGTTGGTTTTTAGGTAACTTTTCAATCCATCTTTATCATGTTTCCGTACTACATCGTGCATCCTTATTATTAAATATAACAGATAGACCATAACTCTATTCAATCAAACCTAATTTAGTTAAACTACTCTAAAACGTTCTGCTAAAAGTGGTTTCCTCTAGTTTCCACACACAAACAGACACCACCGCACGCGCATACGGTACAGATCCTTGACCTGGGAGGCCCAACAAAGGGTGGTAGTGAGGACAGGGGTTTTGCACGAATTTAAGCCGCTGGTTGCACAATTTTACCACCAACCTATCCTCTCATTTCATCTTGCGAGCCCCAAACCCTTCACCATACACCCACTCTTACCTTTGTAACTTTTATTCACACCCCGGTGGCGAGCGGAAGTGATAGCTGCCCTTCTCTTTGTCTCTCGCTCAGACTGCCCACTCGTACGCTCCGTATCCACAGCCCTTCCCGAAAAAAAAACCCTTTCCTCGCTCTTCGGCTACACCTTTTTACGCGAAAAGAACACACACTATGCACACGCACGCACGCACAACACCATCGGCACACAGGGTGTGTAGCAACGGTACGGGTTCTTCCACTTCACCCCGTGCACACGTTCAGAAGAATTTACTTGCTTCGCCCCTCGCGTGGTCCAGCGAAGAAGCTTGCTTCACTGTTTTCACGCCTCAAAATATTGACCTGCGGATAGGGCGGTACACACAGGGCACATACGGTGGTGGTACCACATCTTTTCCAGACGCAATTACTCTTTCCGTCCAGCCCGTCCGCTTTCTTCAGCTTTTCAATTTTTTCGCACTGCTTTTCACACGCACACACAAT
The DNA here is from genome assembly GCA_000349105.1 of Anopheles epiroticus. Taxonomy (NCBI): domain Eukaryota; kingdom Metazoa; phylum Arthropoda; class Insecta; order Diptera; family Culicidae; genus Anopheles; species Anopheles epiroticus. The sequence goes on along the minus strand of KB671829.1, from coordinate 46,868 downwards.
TTGGCACGCTTTTTAAGGGCTTTCCCAGAAGTGCTCCACCTTTCGTTTCGATCGATTTTGATTGTCGGATGCTTCGGCTGCGGAAATGCACCGAAATTGTGCACCTGGGACACCACAGACAATGCAGTTTTTTGGGATTCACCTGGGGCGAGCGATTATTTTCGCTCCCTTCCGTGTCGTCCGCGAAAATGATGATGAGAGTTTTGTTTGACAGCGCACCAGGAAAAAAAACTTAGCGCAGACAGTCGAACCTACAAGAATTGAACTCGTTGTCTCTTAAACGCATAGATCTACAAATTTTGTACAAAAAGCTTTTTTATGCGCAGAAATATGTGTTTCGAGCTCCAAATTATATCAAAAATCGAACAAATAAATTTATTTCTGCTAGCTTAACATTTAATTTGCTTCATTTGCTACTTTTAATACATTTTAATTTCTTCCCGCATCTTTATATTTGACAACTAGACGCCCCACTGTGCCCGATCGGCCTGATTGTTTTGTCAAGGAAGAAAAAAAAAACAACAAATAGGTTTCGTTCTTTGGAGAAGAAAGACTGCAGTCTTGTGTTTCGTACATTCTAGTGATTACAAATTTACTTTGAAAAGAAAACGCTAAATTAATCCCACCGAGTGTCCATTTGTCCGCTCCACGATGGAGGCCGTGCCGCGGATGCCGATGGTTAGCTTCGAGCTGAAAACAAGCCCGGAACAGACCAACTTTTCCGCCCTCAAGCAGGTTGGTGCACAATCATCGTGTGGGGAGGGAGGGTGTGTAGAAAATGAATCATCGTTTTAGCAGAGGACGTCACACTTGTCGCAAATTGAATTAGCGAGACCCGGTCCAAACAATGACCTGCGAACTTTCTTTCTCTTTCGTTGTTTCGCCAGTACATCGCCGAGTACTACCAGGAAGATCCGGCCTCCTACAGCAAGGAATGTTATCAGCTGGAGCAGCTCCGAGGCAATGCCGTGAGGCCAACGCGAGACGTTGATGGGACGGCCACCATCCGGCGCTACTACTGCCAGCTACATTCGATCCAGAACCGCTTCCTGCTCGGTGCGGTTGGCGATAGCCAGCAGATGCTCACCTTCCACTGGAAGGATCTGTACTCCGGTGCGATGCTTACAAATTGGAACCTTAAGTACGAGATGGCTGCTGTGCTGCATAATTTTGCCGCACTGCACACGCAACTCGGTGCTGCCGAAAGCCGGTCCGATCCGGAAAGCATGAAGAAGGCGTGCACGCACTTCCAGTGTGCGGCTTGGGCGTACGGGTACGTGAAGGATAACTACGCGCTGTTGCTGCAGGGCGATCTTTCCACGGAGCTTCTGATCTTCATGCAAGCACTCTGTCTCGCACAAGCGCAGGAATGCATAATGGAGAAGAGTCTGTGTGATAATCGCAAGTCGGGCATTATTGCAAAGGTGACGGCACAGATTGTGAGTTACTACAATTCGGCGCTCGCTGCGCTGCTCACGCAAAATGGAGACGATGGGCGCATACAGGACATTGTGGGCAGTAAACAGTTCAAGGAGTGGCGTCGGTATGTGCGCTTTAAAATCTCTTACCTTTCCTGTATACTACTCCTGTACCAAGGACAGCAGTCGGAGGAGCAACAGAAGATGGGCGAGCGGGTTGCCTTGTACCAGGCCTCTTTCGACAAATTGGAGGAAGCACGCAAAGAATCAAAAGGATTGGCCAACATCGAGCAGGTGAACGATGCGCTCCAATTCACGATGGATGTGGTGGAGGCGAAGCGAAAGTCGGCGAAGAACGAGAACGAATTCATCTACCACGAGGAGGTGCCGGATCTGAGCGCCATCACAGCGGTTCAGGGTGCGAACCTGGTGTACGGAATTGCCTTTAACGTGACTGATCCGGAAGCTATGGGTGAGGATATCTTCCATCGGCTCGTTCCGATGAAAGCGCACGAGAGCAGTAGTATGTACAGCGAGGAAAAGGCAAACCTGCTCCGCACGATCGGCTCGAAACTCGATGATAAGGAAGCGGAACTGCAGACGTTTATCGATTCATTAAATTTGGATGCGATTGAGGCGCCACGAACGGCGGACGATAAGCGGTTACCGCAGGGATTGGTTGATCGTTGTGCGGAGCTTCAAGCGAAACCGAACGCCATCACCGATCTCGTGCAGTCGATGTCAACCCTTGCGGACACCTGCTCGGATGTGGAGCTCACACTGAAGGAAATCAAAAATCTTCTGCGACAGGATGAAATTCGGGAGGAACAGTATCAGGCAAAGATTGGACAGCGGTCGAATGGTGGTGCGCACATGGTTGAGCTTGGTCGTGAGTTGGCCAAGTACCAGGAGGCTCACAACAAGGCGGGTGAAAGCAACGATACGCTTCGAAAAGCGATGGGACTGCACGTCCACAATCTGAAGATTCTTTCCCAGCCGCTACCCGACATAAAAGCGCAAATCCCCGTATGTAACGAGCAGTTTGACGAGGCGGTCTTTCAGGAACTGAACACGATCGTCCAGAAGGTAAAAGAAATGAAGGTGCAGCGCATCAAGCTGTATCAGGATTTGCGGCAAAACATTACCGACGATGACATTACGTCGCAACTGATTGCCCTGGAGGGTGGCGGTTCGGGCGAGCAGAAGCAAAAGATGGAGGAACTATTCCGCAAGGAACTGTCGAAGCACGATCAGCTGGTGGGACTGCTCGAGCAGAACATGAAAGCGCAGGGAAATATCCTAAAGGCGCTAACCGAGGTGTACGCCAAGTGTGCGCCGGCCTTGAAGAGCCTTTCCGACGTGAAGACCAAGCGCGATCAATTCTTTTCCTCCCTGTCCGCCTCGTTCGATGTGTACGAAGATTTGCTTTCAAAGAGCGCCAAAGGGCTGGAGTTTTACCGGAAGCTGCAGAGCAATGTGCAGAAGCTTTACTCGCGAGTAAAGGCGGCTTGTGACGTGCAGGAGGAAGAGCGCAATCAGAAGCTGAAGTCGAGCAACGTACTGAAACGTGCGTCGGTCGATAGTGGCAGTGCAGCTGGAGCAATCAGTGCGAGCGGCGGTGCTGCCACTGGAAGTAGTACTGGAAGTGGGGGAGGGCCCAAGCTTAAGGACTATTTGAAAGCGGGCACCATCAGCTTAGGGTCTATCAAGGCCGGTGGGCTGGATAAGAACGCGACGAATCAACTACCCTCTGTAAGACCTGCTCCGGTTGGTTCGGAGAGTACCGCGCCCATTGTTGGTGGCGGTGGTGGTGGTGCTACGGGAGTTGGAACTGGTGGTTACTATCAGGATTCATACACGAATTATCACCAGCAGTATCAGCAACAACAGCAAATGCAATATGGAGTAAGTTCCAATATGGCTGTCGGAGGGTCCGGGTATGATTACAGCCAGTACTCTTCTAGTACACAACAGCAATCACAATCACAGCAACCTGTGGCCGTTTCTACCGCTACCACGGGATACGTTAATCCTATGTACCAAAATCAAACATCAATGAACTACTACTACAACAATCAAGCTCAGATGCCAACGTCCAATACGACTGCGTACGACTACGGACAGTATGGGCAACAGCAGCAACCTTCGCCAGCACCCTCGGTGTCATCCTCTTCGATCGATGTCACCCAACAACAAGCATCCTGGAGTCAGTTAAATCAACAATTTTCTACCATGAATCTCCAACAACCGAGTGCTGATGGGAATTACGGTGGTTTGGCTGCTGGAACGAGCTCTAACTCTGGATACACACAAGTGTCCGCTTATCAGGGTGCTGGTGGAGTAAATCAACAACAACCCCAGCAATACCAACAGCAATATCCTGCTGTTTCTCAACAATTAACCTATCCTTCACCGTATCCGACGTCCTCAAGTGAATCAATGACATCGGTTTCCTCGTCTCAAGACATTCCTGCGTATGGAAACTACGCACAGCAAACGCCAACTCCACAGCAACAGCAGTATCAGCAACCTGCGTACTCCTCCTCCAACAACGCCCAGTACTACCAGCAAGCGCCTTATCAGACGGAACAGACTGCCTCGTACGGATCCCATCCGGGATATTCGTACAATCCGCAAACCGGAGCGTACGATTACACCAGTGGCTTCCAGTACGATTCGACCAACGCTACTGTCGGTTCCTACCAGAACCAGTACGTAGCAAATCCACAGATTGGAAGCACTGCTGCAACATACACTGCATCTCATACAGCGCAAACCTCCGTCGATTCGTCCGCTTCCCAACCGTACCAGCTCTCCACCGGGACAGCAGCAGCAGCTCCAACATACCAGCAAGGACAACCGGCAAACACATCCTACTACACTCCCAGCGCAAGTACGGCTACGACTGGCTACTACCACCAAACGTCCACCTATTCCACCGTACAATCGAACCAGTATCTGCCCTCCCAGCCAGATGCAACAACAGCCACCGCTGTGCCGCCCACAACACTCCCAATTGCGACCAGCACGGCCAGCGTTGCCCACTACTCCCACCACACCAACTCGTACGTGGACAGTACTGGTTCGCAAAGCACGACAACGACTGCATCGGCCTCCACCACCCAACAGCAATCCGTCGTAACGCCCCAAACGACTCAATCGAAAAATATCGATCTCCTTTCCGGGATTGATTTTTCACCCGCCCTAGTACCACCGATTGCGGCCCCAATTCTACAGCCATCTTCTGTCGTTGGTTCGATTGTGGGCAGCAGCGCGATGGATGGAAGCGATGTGGCCAGCGTTATTCTAACACCAACTAAGGCCACTGTCGAGTTGCCGGTGGCCATAGAAAAGCCGGCTGTATCGGAACCGGTGCAGAGCGTTCCAACGGCCGTTTCGAACATGGGAACGACGACGATTGGGGAACGCAAACCAAGCCTGGACAATTTGTCGCTGTGTTCCGATTTGAGCTCAAGCTTCGACTGGGAAAGTGCATCGGTTTGTGGTGCGACGGCTTCCGTGTCCGGGGCTGCCGCTAATCCAGCGGACAATGTGTTTCTCCGCCCGGTCAAACCGGATCCGTTTGAGGACGGGGCAACGTTAAAATGGTTCCACAAGGAGGTAGAACGGTTGGAAAAGTTTGTTGAAACGAGCGGCGTCAAGACGTTGAACGGGACGACGCCACTGGACAGCAAGTGGAAAGAGTTGCAAGATTTACTGGTAAGCGGTTAAATTTAGCTTTTTAAAGGTTTAGTTATATTGAAATCGTAAATTACACAGTTTTTTTCAGGCATCACTTTTACGTTGACCCTAAGTAAAATGACTAACAATTTAATTTTGATTCCCCATTTCAGGTTAAGGAAGAGTCAAAGCGTCAGGTGAGCGTGGCCCGTCTCTTCCCGGAGAAGAATCGTTCGATCGATTGTGTACCGTACGATCATGCCCGCGTCCAGCTGTCCACCGACACGGATAATTACATCAATGCCGTTTATGTCAAGGTGAGTCGTTTGTTACTTTTACGAGCAGGTAGCAACAGGACTCCGCAAGGGAAGAACAAAAATCATAATCAAGCTCAAGTTTTGGTGAAATGTTAAAGAAAAGCATATCTTTATTTGTCAAAAAATGAATCCGTGGTGCTAGGTTTTAATTTGTTCTTCCGTTTTCTTCAAACTTTTTTCACCTGTTTTTAACCACAAAAAATAAACTCAAAGTTTCCAAAGGATACAAAATTGGTAAGTTTATGTTTCGCCCTCGCCCTCGTTCGCCCACGCACATTTTGCCCCGTTTTTTTTGTACTGGTCAGCTTGTTAATTCGCCTTTCATTCGCCATTCCCGATAGGCAGACTTTGTTTTAGTTACATTACACATCCTATTTGAACGTAATTTAAACAGTATAATAACGAATTATGTATTCTTTCCGTTTTACAGGACCTTGGATTTGGATGTCCTCACTTCATTCTGGCACAAACGCCGCTAGCGAACACCGTGAACGACTTTTGGAACATGATCTGGTCGCAAAAGTCAAACGTGATCGTTTGTCTGCATACCGCCAATGAGGTACTTTATATGCTAAAGCTATACTTTTGTTTTTTTTTATAAATCATTTAAACACATTGCACCCTTCCGTCTTTTCCTTCCTGTAGCTTCTCGATCCCTTTTGGCCAACGGAAACCGGCAAGGAACTTAGCTGCGGTGACGTGTCGGTAACGCTTATGAAACAGTTCGACCTAACGCACTGCACCGAGCGTACGCTACGCATCAGCATGCTTGGCTCAGACTATTCCCTAACCGTTGCACTGTTGCAACCAAAGCTGTGGTCCAAAAACTCTCCGGAACAAATACTCGGTGTTGCGCAGAACCTGATTAACTCTTACCGGCAGTACAATCAAGAACAAAAGCTGCCCCAGTTGAGTCCACTGGTGCTAAACTGCCTCAACGGTACGGATCGATCCAGCCTGGTGACGATGGCGATCGTTACCATACTGGCGACACAAACTAGGAAACCGCTGCTGATAAGTATGACGAAAAACAATTATTTAAAATGCGTTTAAGTGACAATGCTAACCGATGCTCTCCTTTACAGATGTGATCGACATTTGGTACCGGATCTGCTGCCAGCGGAAGGGTGCACTGCGCGATCCAAACTTGATACAGCTTTCCTATCAGATTGTCCTCAATAATGGGCATGGGATACTGAACAAACGTAAGCACGTGCCATGGAGAGTCAACTTTATTTAAATTTTGTAATTTTCACCTTTCCCCTATTCCATTACAGGTGGCATATTAACGTCCTACCAGATGAAATCGGCCCAGGTGGCAAGCAGTGCCGTCAAGGAAGAAGCCAATAACGATCCATTCAAAGATCTTGATCCACTGTGGAAGCTGAAGTAGCGAGGTACGGAAGGGAGGATTGTTATTAATCGTATGTTGTGATGTTTTACCGGTTGCTACTATTGAGCTACATGCCAGCGGAAGCTATCTGTTATTCATTACAAGAGCACCTTTTGAAAGTGCGCCTTGTAACCCCATGCGCTATTTAATCATGAACTGCATTATTATTATAACTATTCCAATTTTATTCAATTTACTGTAACGCCTCTTTCGACTATATTCCAAACTGTTGACCATTTATGTATTGGGTATGTATTTGAAAAAAAAAGGGATATTTATTTCTATTACTAGAGAGGAAAAGAAACTTGTTGCATTGAACAGCACTATAGAAGGTTGTATGAAAAAATATTCAAATTTTTATTTCTCAAAAGTAAACGAGGGAGAGAGAGAAAGTAGTGTTGTGAGAACGAAACGCAGAGGAAAACAACGAGGTGTAATAGCCCAGTTTTCTCATTTGCAATAAACTCTATCTATTATTTCATATCGTAAAGAGCAACGGTGGTGCTGTGTTTTATCTACCCACGGTTATATATTTTTAGAAAGAAAATAGAAAAAAACAGCCTAACAACAAAACCCTTTTACTCTTTATGGAACGAAACATTAAAAAAAGAGAGTACCTCTTCACTGCTGCACCACTATCAAGGATCTCTCGCCCGCACGGATGAGTGGAGTGTTGACAGGCCGTTAAAAATCATCTACCCCTGGTAACAGGCCATCAATATAGGTGTGATTCAGGTCATTCTGGGGCCTGACCGGCTGCCCTTTGAACGCGTGCGGAAACTTGTTGGTCGCTTTCCTACCAATAAATATGCATTTTTCCGGAAAGGCTGGGTAGCATAAATTACGGTTACACACTCAGCAGGACAAGGGTTAAAGCATAACTCGAAAACCGTTCAAGGATGCAATTGTTTTTCGTGCCTTCTCTGGCATCAATTGTTACAAGAGATTTAGAAGACGAAATGAAAAGGAGTGTTAACATTATTATTAGAGTACATTGTATTATTTTCTAAACTAACTAATTTACATGTTATATTGACCGACAAAGGCAGCAAATCACTATTAGGCGACACATCTTTCCACAGGTCCTGTGGCGCAATGGATAACGCGTCTGACTACGGATCAGAAGATTCCAGGTTCGACTCCTGGCAGGATCGTACTTTAAATTTTTCTTTTATTGAATTGATGCACAAATCCTATAGGCGATAGCTTTTACTATTTTTAAAAATCATTCAAAATTCCACAAAACTTTCCAACATCGTTCAAACCTTCTGGCCTCAACGGCACTTTTCAATCCTCTCTCTCTCACGCTAGCATACACTCTCACACATTTCGCTTTGTCTCTCTTCTCACTCTAACGCCTTCTCACTCATTCCTTCAACACACGCGCGACAGGTCTTTCTCATTCTTGCGCCTTCCGTCGTACGAATAGCAGCTGTACCACACAAAGTACAGGGGGTTTATAGAGGTTGGCTGCTGGCAATCGGATCGCGCGAAGTTTTTCATATTCCTCTCGCCGCGGAATACGTTTATTCGCGAACACGCGGCGCGCGAGACAAAACGCGGAACCGGTCGAGAAGAAAGAAAGACTTTCGATCTCGTCGTAGTAACCCCTGAATTTTGTTTGTTTGTGTGCTGTGCTTCCCAGTAGAAAGCGGATGCTGCTGCTGGAGAGATAGATGCTGGGTGTGCAGTGCTTTACCGTTCAATCATCATCTTGAAATCGCTGTGAAAAGATATTTGTGTTTGTGTGAAAAGAAGTGTTTTTCCGTCCTGAAGTCCAGCGTGAAAACGGTTAGTGTGTGCGCCTCCAGTGCAAAGGAAAGGCCTCAAAGTGTGGTAAAGGAAAAATCCGAAAGTACACGAGGCAATGACGTGTTTGAGTTAAAGGTGAGCGCTAACAGTGTCTTCGAAAGGTTGATCTTTAGTAGGGCGACGTCTTGAAGCAAAAACAATACACGAAAATGTACACACACACGATCGGTTTGTGTGCACGTGTTGGTGAAGAGGAAGAACAGAAAAAAGGTAAAGAAATCGCGATCGTTCCACGATCTACCCCACCACCATGGAGGGAGGGGGGGAACCCCACAAGCGTTCGCGATGCGGCGATTTTGAGGTCAAGATTGAGAGCATCTTCAATCTCGCGCTCGCTCCGCACACTCAAAACAAGCGTACGATCGCGATGCTGGGGCGCGAGACCACACCACAGCTGTGCCCGCTGCTGTTTGGTTTTGTTTATTGCAACACCCGGTGTCGTGTCTGGGACGAAGGGATGGAAATGTTATGAGAATAATGGTGGAAGCCGCACCAAGGCCAGCAATCGTCGTCGCCAACAGTGTGGGATCGTAAAGCGAGACACTACTCCACCTTAGTGGTCGATTGAATTCTATTAAAACCTTGCTAAGCACGCCTTACCTTCAAAACCTTCAAAATTTTTGCAACACTCCTTAAAAGATTTTTTTTCTGAAATTAATTAAAATGCACTCTTCGCACTGCCGATAATATCGATCTCGATATCGTTCGACTTTTCGACGAACCGATTTTTTTTAACGCACACTTGTATCTTATCGGGCCACCTTCGCGTGTCGATATCGTCATAGCGAAACGTGCGTTTTATTTACCCAGCTGAAAGTTCTCCAGAAGACGACGACGGTGACGGTTGCACCGTACATCCCACGGTACCTACAACTACTAGGCCCTTTAGCTAATGGGCCGAGACCGAGAGATCGGTGCCAATGTTCGTTGGGGTTGGTGTTTCCTTTCCCAGCGGTAGTGGTGTGCTTTGGGAAAGGGTGATCGTGCTGGTACGGAATTTATTGGGTGTGTGAAAAGCTCCACAGCAAAGTATTATTTATTTTGCGCATTGGGTTTAAGTTGTTCGAATGTGGAAATATGAAGTGATATTGCTGTTGTTAGGGTTTATAGAGGCTTTAACTTTTTGAATAGTTCTTTCGTCTCTTTCAGAAAGTGATATTTTTATGAAGAGTATACAAAGCTATGTTAAAAAGGTACATCTTTTGAGTGGATCTAAAACATACATATATTTTTAGGTACTTTACTATCCAGGTATACCCAAATTTTTAATCAAATTTCAAAATGAAGCCTAATACTTCACACATAATAATGTCCATTCCATTCATGTTTACTCGAATTTCACCAATTTCTGCATAAAATACTGACTTAGAATAAAATTTATTGGATGTTGAATATGGTATCAGCTCATCAATTATTTGTTTCATTGAATTTGTATTGATTGTCAGTAGAATTTTTTTTGTCAATTATTTTTAATTTATTTTTTAATAAAATTCAATGTAAATTAGTTTAGCAATTATGTCAGCAAATGTGTCAAATCAGTTCAGGCTGTTCATGTAGCAAATTTTCTAAATCACGTACAAATCTCCTAATCTAAAACCGACTGTTTCATGGACAACCTGTATGTATCAGTCATTACAACTAATCTAAGACTATTTATTAAAAAAAAATCTATGTCTAAATATTAGGAGCTAGCATTTTTGTCTTTCTTCCAGTTTCGCATTTATCGTTTGCTGAGTTTTAAATGAAACTCTTTATTGACTTGATTCTATGACTCAAGCGTTAGTTAATAAGCGATACGCCTTATCGCGTCCAATTTGTTTTACTCGTAAATCCAATTTTCATGACTTTGTTATGGTTCCAAATTCAAAATAACGCATTGTTTTACAAACACTGTATGCTTGAACTGCTTTTATTGCACTTTTATCTTTTGCGAAGGATCCCACTCTCTTTGAGCCTTGATGTAAACATTTAGTTTAGAGTTTGCAAAAGAATCCTAATCTTCTTACAATTTGACTAAAACATCGTTATGAGCCAAAGCCAGCCGAATTGCTCATGATCACTTGACCAACGTGACAAATCATCAGTTGCCTATAGTAGAATAATTAGTCCTGCTTATAGGGAGGATGACCACGATTGGGATCCATATAACGTTGGGCCTTGTAATAAGCATACGAAATTGTGGCGTTTCGATTTGAGCTCTTTTTTATAGCTTGACCTTTTGAAATATAAGCACATATGTTATCAGATATTTAAAGTTCTAGAAACGAGCTCTCATGAAAAGAAGTATAAAATATAAATCCTAAGAAGTTGCTTTATCTGAAAGAATGTTATACTATTTAATATCAAAAGTAGTAAATGAGCTACTATTAAGCCGCTAGTTTCATGTTCAAGATCTTTGCATTAGGCTTTTAAAGTGTCTTGCAGATATTGATCAATAACCAGAAGTTGAATTATTCTAAAACAGGAATACTGTTGAATAAACAAGGCAAGTAGGGGAACATGTGGCAATATAGGTACGTTAAGGCTGTAGTTTGTTCAATTTATTTTTTTTTATTTATTTACCTTACTCACAGCCTTCTATCTCACATCTATTAAAGCCTGACGACAACTCCCTTTAACAACAATAGAATGCTGAAAAACTATGAAATAAAAAATATTATTTTGTATCAAGATTTTTTGAGATGCGGGTTGACATTGGCATAGCTTTGGGGCAAAATGGACCAAGTAAATTGCACAGTTCTATCGGTTCCAGTGTGAAATATTTGTCCTCTCATAACAAACAATTTGGTATAATTTAGAAATGCATTTAGCAAGAAATGTATTTTTCCTTAACATACTTGTACAGCTGCACATTATGCAACATTGTTGGGTAAAACGATAATCAGATAACGTTTGATGTGTAGCAATCGTTTACATGAATATAACACCTCAACCACTTTTTTTTAAAACATTCTTCCCATTTTGTCCTATGCATGACATTCCCATTTCACCCTACAGCAACTACAATAAAATGACATATGCCTTAAGCTTTATTCTATTAAACTCATAATTTTAATAGAAAAAAAAAATTCTTATTTTTAAGGTAGTAAGAAATGAACCATTTGGCTGTCAAATCTCAATTTTTATTAATATCCAGCATTATAGCCTCTTAAGCTGTAGAATGTTGGTTCTGTTCATTAAGCATTTCACTGAATTAAGAATTAACATTTAAATCTTTGCCTATATAAAAAGTACCTATATTGCCCCATGTTCCCCAACACCGTGTACCGCAAAACGCTACGCAAACTAACGCATTTACCTAATGTCTTTGTAATTTCCCCACCTGCATATCTTATGACTCCCAACAACATGATCTTTAACTAGTTTTACTTCATCCTACTCACCCAATATCCCCATCGCCTTCCCTTTTATTAATGCTGCCTTTATTACACGCGCCTAACGCGAACACATTCATTCTCCGCATTGAGTCGACCAGAAATGTGAGCCATCGAGCTGCATTTACACCAAACGACTGATGCACAACGACGTTGTTGAGCTTTATGTAACTCCCGGGGAACACTCTACCCTCTGCCTACAGATTGTTGTACCGTACCGGTGGGTAAAGAATGATAAGCATACCACCGGGAAGTTCATCATTCGGCCAACGGGGATTTTCGGTCACGTTGGGCGTCGGCGTCGGAGGTTGAAGGTAACACCTCACATTACGCTCCACTTTTTTATTATTTTTGCAGTGAATGATTGAAACGTGTAGATACTGGGCAAGAGAAAACGGTCCCGTTTGGGATGTGCTCTGCCCTAGATTCAGCTGGTGAGTTTTGCGATAAGTCACAACCGGCGCGGACACGGCTTGCAGAAGTGGGAAGAGCACGACAGGAAGGGCATGAGAGAGAGAGAGAAAGATAGGCGAAGATATTTGACCCGACGCCCTTGAAATTATTAAACAGCTTTTTTTTGTAGATAGATGGATAGCGTCTAGAAATGGCAAAGTGGATTCAACCGGAGGCGAAAACAAGGCCAACAAACAGTTGTAAACAGATTACCTTTAACAAAAGAAGCGAGAAGTAGATAACATTCCTTTAATTGATAACGATATAATGATAAAAGTTTGTTCCAGGGTCGTTAATCTTGTGGCTTTATATCTCCTCCCCTTTAAAGCGTAACGTGCCATCCATGCTTGACTCGTGAGCAAAACTGTCCACCTTCGGTCAAAATCAGACGGCAGCGTTACTATGAACATCGCTGGAACTCACAAGCGGCCGTATCTACCGTTGGCACAGAACGATTTCGACGACGGACGGGCATCATCCGGTGGGAGCAGCGATTCCGAACCGGGTGATCCGTACGATAGTGACGATCCGGAAGCCGCGCTAACCACCGGTCGCAAGTGGTTGCGGTCGGGGCGCGGTGTCATCGATCCACTGCAGGCAGCTGGTGGGCGCGGTGGTGTTGACGGAAAAATGAAAATTGATATGTATCAGGTAGGTGGCAAGTGTACTGGGGAATGCTTTTGCGGGAAAGGGTTCACTGATGGCGAATGATTTTGTATGATGAGTGGAAGCTTAGCGATACGTTTTGTTCGGATATAATATCCTATTGGAGATCTCGTGTTACATCAACCATTATTTTCATGTTCAACCATGCTATCTATGTACAGATGATGAGTTCTTATTTGGGACGTTATTACTTTTTGCGTTTGATCTTACTTCTTCTATCAGATATTCGTCTTATAGGAGATCTAACAGAGTTACTAATCCACCTGCATTACTTACTTATCGGGCGCTACAACCGCTTCGCAGTCTTGGCCTGCTGCAACAAACTCCGAAAACGCTCACGGTTTCGTGCCGTCGTCTGCCAATCCGTTATCCCAGCCTTGATGGCAATCGCCTCTACGCCATCCTCCCACCTTAATTTGGCCTCCTCTGTCCATGTGGACGGCCTAAGAGGACTTTACGGGCTGGGTCGTCCGGGTCCATGCGTATAACATGGCGAGCCCACCAGAGCTTAATTCGCTGCACAACGGAGAGATTGTTGTACAGATCGTACAGCTCGTCGTTTTATCGCCATTATCCCTCCTCACGTATGGGACCAACAATCCTCCTGAGCATCTTCCTCTCGAATGCGGGTAAGAGGATTTCGTCATATTTGGACAGAGTCCATGTCTCAGAGGCAGAGGCATAGTACTGGAACTATATAGATGCGATATAGTCCCAGCTTCGTCCGTCGCGACAGGTTTTGTGAGGTGAAATGCTTCAAAGTGTAATTCAAAGCACTGAATTTCGGAAGATTTAAATCGCTTTAGTGACAAGGTGTAAGAAAAAATGCCACATTTGGGTACTTGTAGCATGATGCCTTATCACCTATTCCTTTGTGAAGAATCCAGGAAGGCCAATTACTTTGCTCAAATTCCCAGTGCATTGTATTTACGCATAAGTAGATATAATTTCAGTTTGGTCAACATGCAGGTTCTTCAATGGCCAGCTCAGAAGGGTTATTTCATCACCTGATATCATATAATAGACTTGAACGACTCTCTCTAGTAATTTCTAAATGTTATTTTTTCATCGTTCGTTATATTGTTACTATTTCAATGGTAAGTTTCATTCTTGATCTTCTTCTTGGGTGGCACAACAACCTCTGTAGAGTCAATGCCTAACTAGAGCACCAATATGCTTCATTTCATTTCGTTGAGAGCCGTCAAAGTAAACAAACCTGAGGCAAGCTTAAAGCAGCACAGACTGGACTGGATCAAACAAAAATCATTTAAAAATTCGTATGTTGTTTGTCTTTGTGTAGCGAACAAAAAAAAAATATTTAGTGGACACATTATATCCACTAGACCCTCTGTCTATTAATCTACCAATTAGCATCGAAAGTCAATAAACCTAAACATGCCAGTACGCTTCTTCGGAACAACACCTTTCGAGACACCGGACGTGGAACCACGCTACAACTAATACAATTGATAATGTATGACCAATTTGCACACGCAAGTTGCTGGCCAATGTAAAGCAAACAATTAACCACTGCAGAGGGCGTCATTAAAAACCACTCACAACACAGTAAGAGCTACCGTGTGCAGTACATTAAAGTGCACACTCCTGTTTCACATGCAACTCCAATGGTTCCGATTGGCGGGGAAATGTTGGACATGCTCCCTTCGGCCGAGTTTCACACTCATTATGTGGTCTGTGTATTTTCTTCACATGCATAATGGTGTCTATGGCAAAGGCGAACTCAACCTTGCATTGTTTAACCGGAGTCGGCCAATTCTTGACAGTCGCAAGAACCACCATCAGCTGATAGCGTAGCAAATGTGGGTCGAACTTGCTGGCGAACGAGCAATATTGCACTTGTTTCTTGCTTGTTTTGCTCATGCAGCAGCATAAAGCAAGAACCAACCAAGGGAGGAGCGTGTAGGAAGATTGATTGTGCCACTGCTGCTGCCCTTTTCGAGGGGTTAGACCGAATCATGTCTTTCTGTGTGGGAATCTGTTCCGCTTGGGACCAAGCTCATCTTCCACGCAACGGAGCGTTTTTACTGTTTGCTGGCCTAGAACATTCGTTGACCCGCTCATTGGAACGATGGGACGTTTTACCATCTCCATTAACGCATCACTGCAAAGGCCCACCGCCATCTTCTAGCCGCTATCTTACTGTTCGAATCTCGCACTGGCCGTTCACAAGCTCGTGACGGAGCGTATCTTGTTGAACAGGGCAATTAACGACAGCTCACTGTCGGAGAAGCAGTTTTAATCGTTCCTTGGCGGTTCAATTGGCTTCATCCTGATTAGTGCATACGAAGAGCTTCTCGCACAGACACGTACACGGTACCGGTGAAACGGTTCGTCTAAGTCCAGTGGTCGGTAAAGCACGGCTCACAAGTTGTACGATGATCTATTCCTTTCTCTTAAAATCTTCATTCACTACGTTCAACTTCGACTGACGTAGTACTTCTAGGTCTACCAGTACTTATGCCACTCAATACATGCAAATGCAGACAATCAAACGACAGTTGAGGTAAAGCTGGACATCCAGTTCTTCTAATAATTTATTTGGAAAATGTACAACTTAGCAGTTATATTTCTGTTTAGGCTCTTTTATTTGTGGTAAATTTGTACTATAATGTAATAAGAACTATAAAATATTTAGAATTTTATGTCTTGTTTTGGTTATTTCTATCGGCTTGTAATTTTGATGAAAAATACGTAGAGAATCAAGAATCACTTTATTTTTCATGTTGTGAAGAATATTATAAGGTGTAATCAAAAATGGTGAACGTGTTTAGTTGTGATATTTTGTCGATAATTTCATTAAAGTTGACCTATGACAAACACAAATTTTGTAATTAACAATATCAAAAAATGAGTAGTGCACTCCTTTCCTAAGCAATACTAAATTGTGACTTCTTACCTTAATATTCAATTTGAAATATCAAAGATCAAACAGTAATTCAAGCGTTTTGAAGTAATTTATCAATGTGCTTTTTTCTGTGATTCTCATGATAATATTTTCTTAATTTAAATTACTTTTATCCGATTTATCTACTCACTATTTACCCAGAAACTCAGTTGTTGCGATAAAATAATTGGAAAACTTAAGATGATGAGCACATATGGCATTTTTCAATCATTTTTCTCTCATGATAATCAATTTAGCTCTGTATGATGAAATCCTACCTACTTTACTGTACATTTTGGTTCTTCATGTCACTAAAGCTTTGCCGTTCACTGGTGTAGGTCCCCGATTTGCCCCGAGAAGCTGCCATTTATCCAGCATCAGTTGCTGCAGCCAGCAGAATGTGTATCTGTTTGTGGCAGCTTTGTCTTCCAACGCTGGCAACATGAAACGTTCCGATGCCGGGCGGGCTCTCGCATGTGGACGTGGGGCGGAAAGTTATGGGAATAATAGTTTAATTGCGTCCGCAGTTGCAAGTGACACGTTGTTTGGAAGAGGCCGCCGCGAGAGCCGCTCATGACGTGATGCAGTCAAATGCAACGGTTACGGTTCGAAGGACCACGTTTGTCAGTGACTTAACCTTGACAAGGGGAAAGTGAAAGGAAATGGTTCGGGGCGAGAGAAAAATGGAAAGAGCGGGAGATGATGTTGAAACCGATACCGAAACCGCA
Source organism: Anopheles epiroticus (assembly GCA_000349105.1). NCBI lineage: Eukaryota > Metazoa > Arthropoda > Insecta > Diptera > Culicidae > Anopheles > Anopheles epiroticus. The sequence goes on along the minus strand of KB671829.1, from coordinate 30,121 downwards.
ATGTTTATCCACTTCGTTCGACCACTTTCTATCGACGCGCAGTGTCTCTCTGTGTTGTGTTTCCTACTGGCGGTGGCCTGCCTGAGATATATCTCGGCTTCTCGGCACGGCACCAAAGGGCAACAAGTCAGTTGTTGTTTACAGTGTGAAGTGCGTCCAGCTAGAGTGCGAGAGCGTGGCCAAATGCCGGTTGCTACGTTTCCGTTGCTAGAGCAAGCATCAAGAGATGGTTGCTCAGCAAAGAGAGTGGCTCTCGCTATGAGGGGATGATGGTTTCTTGCATGACAAGCCGAGCAGTTTCTACGCACTCACTGCTTCACTATAGCCTTGATGAGGACACTCTGGGGACATGTTTTAAAATATAATTTATCCAATACAACTTTAATAAAACGTGTGTGAATATTTAAATGATTAGTGTGAAAAACTATATTTATGGTGTATGAAATTGTTTTGATCGTCTTTTTTTGAAGGAAAATATCAATACTGCAAGTTAATTCATCTGTTAAGTTAAAAAAAAATTTACAATCTTTCGCTGCCACCAATTAACCCATTTTTTTCTGTGCTCATCAAGTTTTGGCTTAAGTTTAGGCAGCAAGTTTAGGCTCAAACTCAAAAATATGTTTACTGATCAAACATGGAACATGGATTTCATTTTGATTTTGCTCCGTAGTAAAACAAAAAAATAAAAATATGTGTCATAAAGAGAAAATTGACGCGTTCCCGGGGTTCTTTCCTTTGTGAACTGACTAATATCATATTTACAAGCGGTTTTTTCACAACTGTTCAAAAAATCGATGTTCACCACAAACGATTGAAATTGATGGCAAAATGATTTCAACCATTTGACTTTTATTATTTTTGGAAACTGAATTTTAAATAACTATTCGCCTGTCTTATAATTATAAGAATTAATAAGAATTATAATGCCACGTGGTTTGATAGTCAGAGTCCTTACAACGGGTAATCGGCGTACATGACATGCATGCTGACTTTCTTATTGTAACATGCATGATTTAAACCTTTTCAAAAGAAAGTAGAATAAAAAAGTGAAATATTATTTTAACTAGTAAAGAAGCTGAAATATTGAGATTTTGTAGTATATTGCTTCAGAGACAAAACATTTAAAACAAAATAAAAAGCAAGGCCATTTAAAATAAGTTCTTTACTTCCCATGAATTGCATTTTATTTTTAGTATTGAAATACATAAAATTGGATTCATATAATAGTAAAGTACTCGAAAAACTCGAAAGCTGATTTCAGTCTCAGTCTTCTTCTTCTTTTTTCTAATTAAAGTATTATGAAAAAATGTCTGCTTTAAATGATATCTGATAGATTGAAAAACTGATTATAAGCTAAGTTAAATGATGTTCAATAAAATATCTTCTTCTTCTTCTTTATTTGCCGAGTGGGTTGCATTCTTCTATGGTTGAAATCAACACATATTCAAAGAATTACCACTCTTAAAGGTTTTCGACTCCTTGAGTCATATACCTACAATATCAATAAATAAAATATCACAACTGGTATACAATTGCATTTATTACAAACATCGGTTTGGACACGGAAGTAAATATTTCTTTTTTTTTTTAGATACAGCTGAAATCTGAAATTTAGATAGGTAATTACTGAAATCAGTGCTCGTAAACTTGTTTCGCAATAAAAACAACGATCTCATCATGGGGAAAGCTGATTGAAGATATGGAAATAGAACAATATGCAATAAAGTGTAATAATTCCAATACAATTCCATTCCATAAAAAAAAACATTGCTACGTTGCATAGCAACGAAACAGATGAAAGTAATTGCCTCGAAGTGGTTATTTAAATATGACCGAAAAATTGTACTCCGTTTTAAAAGTGATCCACGAAACCAGCACAGGAAAATGAAACCAGTTCATTATCAAAACCAATAGGTATATATATATTTTTTGGGGAAAGTAAACCTTTATTATGCCGCATTATTATCATTATGCAAAAGCTAATGCGATACGAAGCAAATCAAATGCGCCCGCCAAGCCCGTACCGGAACCGATAGGTACACTTTTTTTTTAGGAGCAACGGGGAGAAAGTAAGGTACAAATTTTCCCTCGCAGTTTTCCCAACCAATCGGGTCACAAAAGCCCACACCGAACCGATGTGGTGTCTCTGGCGTTTGATGGATGTTTGATTTCTGTAAATTTCAATTGCACGAACGTAATACAGCATCCACAGAGTTTCGACTCTGAAGACTGAAACACTTTTCTCTACACTCTATTCGAGCACCTTCCCTTCGCGATACAAAAGTGCTCTCTCACTTTGCAACTCTCGTTCCCTCTCTCCAAAGCGAGAGGGTGAGAGAAGTGCTCGAAACCGCGGGCAATGTGATTCGGTTCGTGTTCCGACCAGCGCGCGCGTCCGAAACGCTTCCAATTTTCGCGTGGCGTTCGTTGCGTACGGTCGGGTCAGAGCAGGCCCCCAAACGGCTCATTTTTCTACCGGCCGCGGATCTCTCGCTTTGTGCTTTCGGTTTAAGTGTTGCGTCGTCTCCAAAGGTGCGTGTCGTCCGTACGTCCATCGGTGTTTGCGTGCGTGTGTTTGCTTTTGTGTGAAAAGCGGCAAAAGCCAGAAAAGGCGAAAGTGTCAAGCCAAGAACCAAACTAAACGCCTTTGTGGGGAGGGAAGGGAAGGTGGTGGGTAACTGTGTTGATTTTTGGGGGCAACATTTGGGTAGCGCAGTGAAGGGCCAGTATATACGGTTGAGTATATTAATGTTGACGGTACTGTTTTGCTTTGGGTTCGGCTTGTGTAAATTTATGCGATCCACATAATTCCAGCTCTGGTACGATTAATGATCGCGGACGGGCTCGTGACCAGTGCGGAAAGAGGGAGCGTCACCATCATCTACCTTTGTGACAGTGTGCAGAGCACATGGTGCGATCTCGTGTGAACAAAATCCCCATGGTACAATGTGAGTCACACCGAGTTGAGTGTGTCTGTCCGGTGCGGTACTGATCAGATTTTGAGATCAGTTGTCATGGGAAAAATTGTGTAAATGGTGTCCGTGAGTTTAAGTGCCAAAATAATTAGTTATAATGACAGTTGGGATCAGCCATCGAGTGTTAGCAAGTCTATATGTTTTTGCTGGAAATAGTTCTATAATTCTACATGATAAATTGTACAGCATTTTGTGCGATCATTTGAATAGGCAATGTGCAGCTGTATCACCTTCCCCGGTTTCAACAGCGCCCAGGAGCGCATTACACCATCACCGCACGGCGCACTGCAATCTGTTTTGTTATCTAATTTGTGCAACCTGTTAAACTAAATATTCGTAAGCTTTCTCCAAACACTTGGCGCCCCCGGGGGAGAGAGAGAGAGAGAGAGAGAGAGAGTGAGTGCGAGGCCCACAGTGAGGAGCTAAATTGCTTGTTGGACCTTTGGTCCAGTGCACCCTTGTGCAAGAGCCCACAACAGCGGATCTGATGCGAATTAAACAAACACAAAAACAACTGCAAATAAAAGGCAAATTAAATAACCGCTACCTTTACGCTTCACACTGGGCACACGGTGGCTACATACGAACAACGCGTACGGGTGATGACTCGTTGCACTCCTCCCTTTCCTGTTAGTTCCTTAACTTTGCATACCGCCCTTCCCTTCCCGCCCAGAATGGAATAGCAATGCATCATGTTTTTTTTTGTGAGTTTTTGTACTACAACAGCCTGCAACGGTGGGGTGAGAGCTTGCAAAAAGAACGCGCACACCAAACGACCACCTTGCGCGTGGTAGGAATGGATGGGTGTGTTTTGATTTACGCCAGAGTGCAGCATGTGCAGCAGCACAGCAACTGCATTCCAACTGCGGCGGGGCGCGGTTTGGATTATTATTGGATTATTTTTAATTTATTAGCTTTCGGAACACATGGATCAACAAATCGTAATTCTTTGCTTAAAATTAAATTTATTTTTGTGGGGTTTTTATTAACAATGTATGTTCCTGTTTTGCTATTGGTGTGTGTCTTCTGACACCTTCTAATTGCTGTCATATCGGTAGGTAATTGCACAGAAAGAATGCTACAAATTACTGATAACGCAACCAGGTACATAACGTCCATCACGAGGTTGCCCATAAAACACCTCTTTAATAATGACCTGTCCAGACTTAATCTACGGTGCCTAATCGTAGATAACAGCTTAAAGACTTCTTAGTAACTGGGAGCAATAGGCTTGACTAAAAAGCGAAATCATTTGCTCAAGTGCGAGGCATTAGGTGAGGAATTTATACACCCGCGTGACATTACTGAAATGTCTCACCTTCAAGCCTCGTTATTCGATTGGAGTACTGCTACAGGTGAAGTTGCCATTTCGTAATGCTGTTTCAATCTGGTTCCCCTTACGTCAGATCTATTCAGCACGGAGGCACTGGCAATAGAAACGACATTAGCGAACAGCAAAACAGAAACGCAAGAACTTCTGCTCCAAACGTTGCTCATGGGACGCTCCATGACGGCGGGAGAATCGTGATGTTAAAATTTACCGATTGAATCTTCCAAACCGGTTTCTGAACTTGATCAATGTCGCTTTTTATTTTTTGTTCGCTGAAGGCAACCATTCGCTTTTCGGTTGCTGTGAGATTTGTTTTTTTTTTTTGAGATTTGTTCTCCCACCACTTGGAGGACAGGCCTCTCCAATGCAATAGCTGCAAGAGCTCTGCCACCATGCCTGACTTAACGTAGAAGGTGTGTTTGTATCTGATGGATATTTTAGCATTCAAGGTTTTCCAGTTTTTAGCAGTAGGTCTGTAGGTCCAAATTCTCGTTCAGCTCTCACAAGAAAATGGAATTTCTCAACAAACAAGACCTCAAGATTCTCATCCATGTGACATTTTCAGCCATATCCGTTACGGCTTGGGAACAATTGCGACACACTTATACCGAAAGTCAACTGTCCACTCGTCGTCATCATCATTATTATTATCTTTACATCAAGAAATGTTAGATCGTGTTCTTCCCCGTTTCGGACTGCTTATCAAACAGCGCGGTCCGTAGAATCTCGCCCAAGCATCGCATGCCATCGTGTCAATCAGTTCCGTACGCCCGCTTGCTGTTTGCAAGTTGACCCACGCCGTACCGCCGGGTCAGCGTTAAGTGATAGATATCTAGGCGGCTCTGGCTCTGTGTTAGACTTGCAGCCCATATCGAGCGCAATGGTGGTGACAGTGTGATCGAACAAGATGACAAATAATTCAACTAACCCACTGAAATTGAAACAAAACCTGGTGAAAGCATGACTTGTAACGTGCCTTAGAAATAGGGGACGGTGGAGCAAGATTGATAGCCATTGCAATAGCCAGTGCGATATTGAAGAGAAACAAATGTTTTGGTTGGGGCAAAATGGGGGAAATAATGTTTGAGTTGCAGGTGATAACTACTTCTAACTCAAGTGATTAGTAAGAATAGATATTTTCATTACAATTGAGTTCCTTTATTATTTTTGAAGTTTATTCACAATCAAAATAATCCTTTTGGCATTTTATAATCATTTACTCCGTTTTCAAAGTTTGGTGTGAAGCAGAACACTTTTATTCTTTGTCAATATTTTTTGTTTGCTGCTGTAAATTGAACGACAAAAAAGTAATTTATTTACGAATCTTTTGATTATAGTACCAGAGCCCAGGAGGTTGCTATAAAACCCTTTTTAAGGCCATGAAGGAGTACTTTTGACGGACATTTTGAATGCACTTAATTATTGTTGGCTCATTGTGTTAATGCTATTCAAGGCTATTCAAACTTTTAGTCTGTTCGTTCTTCTTGTTGTTGTACAAATCGGACTTTTAAATATCTTATCTATAGATTTGTCAGAATTTGTAAGGAATAATAACTAAATGACGTGTAATAATGACTACATTCATGTAAAGCAAATATTTTAAGACAACAATACACTGACTGCATTCAACTTAATATTAATCTATTTACGCCAGAAGGATTATACTTCGTTCAACAGAGCATATTACTCTAATCCTCCCTAGCGTAGCGTATTGTACAATATTTGTCACATCACCCACAGCATTCGATTCTATATTTTCTTATTGTTCGTAGGGCTTGTGGTACTAACGTTGTCTAGTTTAGCCTCCGGCCGAACCGAAATGAGGGCGATAATTTGCATTCGATGCGCTAATGGTGGCTTTCATCGGTCCAGTAGGTCTGCTTTTCCCATCGATCAATTTGATTTGATTTGTAATGAACATTTTAAGCTTCGGATTTGAATTCTACACGTGCCCGGAATTGAGGTAAGAAAAGAGCGTTTCTTTGATTTGCAATTTCGAAAATGGAGATAACAGCAAACATCCTATTGATACGACATACCGTCTTCATTTCGCAGCACATGTTCCTTTTTTTTCAAGAGAAAGCAACGTCCTTATAAGGTTTCGGGCTATCCCGGTTGGCGGTACATACGAAGAAAGATTCCTTAGGTCCAATAAAAAAAGGACCACAAAACCAATTTCAAAATTCTTGCAAAACAAAAAATCAGCCCCATCCTTGGAGACGTCCGAGATGAAACGTTTCTGGACGCTAAACAAACGATCCGTGTAACTAAACGCTTGACTGACCGGGTGGTGTTTTAATTTAACGACTCCCAAGAAGATTAAAATGTATCCCGCTCCCTCTCTCTCTCTCTCTCTCCGTGTTTATGAGCTCATACATTTTATCGATGGTAAACATTGTTTAATCCTTCAATCCGGTGCTCCACACACACACGTACATCTCTTTATCATTTTCTCTAAGGTGTGTAACGCTTTATAAATAATGTATGAGACTTGGGTGCACGAAATTGCATGCCGACGACGTCACCGGCGTGTGATAAGTGGCAGTTTAACGCCACAGGATCTTTGTCGGATGGAGACAGTAATGCCTTAAGGTCAAGTAGACACGTGCGAGACACGAGAAGGGAGGGGGGGGAGGGATGCGTTTACGTGAGATCCTATTCGGTGGAGGAAGATGACGCCTGTACACGACTTTGCTTGCTCCTTGCTGAAGTAGTTCCAACCCGCCACGATAGCATCATGAAAAATGCAAACGTGCATCTGGGGAGTGCATCCTGACGGTGCAATTCCTTCGTGTAAAGTGTTTGTGAACTGCGCCTTGTCCCGCCGTTTCCGTCTCTAAGTGGCCTTCGCTGTGTGCTTGCAAGAAAGCAGCCACTTACTCCACCTAGCTGGACGTACAGATTGTTTCCGCCCTGTTCGCCTTCGCACGAGCCACACATTGTCGCGACTTTTTGTAATATTAATCTCAAGTAGTGCGACTACAGTGTGCTCGAATGGATGAGATGCTTCAAAAGACTTTAAGCGGGAGAAAGAACGCATCTTGAGACTGTTTCAGTTCTGGCGAGGCTTTAAAGGCGGCGAAACTAGTAGCTGCAAGCACGTCTCCCAACACGCCCTAAAGGGTTAATTAATGTTAATCGAACTGAGAACACACACCAACGCTCTCACGGATGATGGATTAGTGAAAGCGAGTTTCGTTTATCGGAGAGAAGAGCAAAAGCAAAAAAAAAATGTCTACCAAAATATCGGTCCAACATGATGCCGCCTTAGTCATACGGCCAACTGGTGATGTTCTGGGAAGCAGATGACCACCACAGCTAACCTTTTCCCTGGTAACTGGACCGTGACGGGAGACCCATTCTACGGGTGACAAATCGGTCAATCAAATTGGATAAGTTTTAGATGAACCTTAATTAGAGCGAATCGTCACGAATCATTGGAGGGCCGCTGTGGCCAAGATTGTTGTTTTGCTTGCTTGGCAAAGGGAACAAATGTAGCGCCAGTACATATGTTGCACAAAATATGGCGACGATAAAACTTAAGGTTCATTTTTTTTCAAGCTCACTCTGCTGGAACGTTCGAGTGACGGAGCAACAACACGATGCGACACCGAGCCTATCAATTCAAATGAACGGATGGGAAGGGTTTGGTGTAATGTTCGCAAAAAGATGGCATTTAATCACCCTTTACCAACATTGTTTACCTCTGCAGTTGCAGCTGCAGCAAGCGTGAAGAATGGGTTGCTAATTCGTGATGGTAATTGCACTTTCCACCAAGGGAAGGAGCTTGGGCAGATTACACCGGAACCGATTCCAAACTCGACACCCTGTCATGGTGCTGGTGCTGCTGACGGAACTGTCAGTCAAGGTGGGCTTTAAAACGGTAATTTAAGTACGACACGACGACGTACGACACATCACCGGACACAGGAAGGAAGCGAGACGATTCGCTCACGAGCGTGAGCCCTTGCTGGATAGGAGTTCCGGGATTTTTAGATGACGAAGACTTTCTGGAGCTGGAGTCTTCGCGAGGAGGGAAGGGAGAAGTTAAATTGATCGTTTAGATTGGGGTTTATTGGTACAAACCATGATCAAGAAATCAATTCTGATGTGTCACGAACTTGAGCTATTTTAAGCAGTGTTCTAGCAAGGGTATTGCAACGCAACCGACTCTTTCTTTCCCGTGATTAATTTATTATATTTATGATAAAAACGAACGTATTTTAAGCGGTCTTTAGTATGATTTTTATTGTGACGCTAAAATTCAGTCGTTCGCTTGGGCTTTGTAGAAAGAGTGACTAAAGGTCATAACCTTAGCCACTTCGGGTCCTTTCGCTCAAACGGTAATTTGCGGCCCGATCTGTATTGACCGTTGACCACACTAAACCGTCTCTACAGCGCCCTCTAATGACAACCACTGGAGACAAATCTACGTGATCGAATCGATCGTTAATTTATTAACAAAGGGATTGAGTTGTTTTTCGTTTATGTTCGATTTATTATTGATTACCTATTAGCTGGTTCACTTTATGTACTCCATTTTATGGTTAAAGGATTTACAGTTTTTAATTTGATTTGTTTTTATTGATTTAGACGGACACATTTTTCATGTAGTGTTCAACCCTTCATTAATTATTTCTTCGTTTTTAACGATAATAGATTTTCAAGATTTATTATCATCAATTGTTTCCAAAATAAACTGGCATTACAGGAGATTTCACTAGGTAAAATAAAACAAGCGAAAGTTAAAACAAAAGAAGCAGATGACTAAACCAGTCAAACCGATTATTTGTAATTCAGCTGATTACCGATTAAACTTTACAGCTTAACTTACATGTTTTCTTCATTCACATTGATTGAAACTTTTTTGTACCGATGTCGAAATCGTTTACACACATGCATGTATATAACGTTTTACTTTATCTGTTTGTAACATTTCGGAAGCTAGTAAATGACGAATTTAGCGAAACGTACTGCAGAAGATGCTTAAGCTCGACAACAATAGTATGAAATTAGTAGGTAGAAACGTGTTTGATACTTAATTCTATAAAAAGTGGACAAGTTAGCAAGATTAAATATTGATTTTCTATAGCAACGCAAAAATGGTCGATTTTCGATTAAGCTATTAGAATTCTTTGATTTTTTGATGGAGATTTGAACCAACTGTAATTTTAACACTAATCAGCTGAGCTACAAATAAATTGTTCGGATGTCACCTTAACAAAGATCGTCAATTATCAAAATCCATCCATAAACGCCTTTGTACGCGCATTTCGTTACTAGCCTGACACCAGGTTCGCAGCTTTTTAATTAAGTGCCTTGATTGTCTTGTCTAGTACTTTGGTTGTCGTAACTCTACTACCGGTATCGTATTTATGAGACAATTGTTTACTCATCTGGATTGCTTTTTTCAATTCCACTGACCACGATAATGGTTGTATTTGGTCATTTTCCCCTAGTCTAACATAAAGTTCGAATAATTTGATAGTAAGTGCAGTAAGATCACTTGAGTTGTATAGTTAACATATGACCGCTCTTATTTTTATGGTGACTTTCCGAGAATCCGATGATCAAACGAGGTCTCAACCCTGTCAATTATCAGAGATCGTGTAGTAGAAGTCTAGTCGACTCTTAGAAAGTCATTTGCAATTAGATCATATTAGCCTTCAGCTGTACTACAACTGGGAGCGAAAGAGTCAATGTCCAGATGCAGAGCAAAGGATTTACAATTTAACAATTTAATTTACAAAAATTAAATACGTGTTTTAATCTCTGATGATATGAAGGATTACTCAGTATTTGCGAATCTGATATTTGTCTGATCTGTTAATCATGATGAAATCTGATATTTGTCAATTGATCTAATGCTGATTCAAGCAACCCAAGTTCTGACCCATACAGTACAAATAATTTGCATTAAAAACTTGCAAACAGTCTAATAGTCAGCCTAGCACAATTTTAGTCCGCCTGAAACTTGTGGTCTATCGTCCACATCGGTCATCTCATTAAAGCAACCCTATTGACTGACATGTTTACACCATTAATTCACTCCAACCCTCACTTTCGTCCTAAAGCGTTATTGAAAAGCAAATAGAGAATAAGAGCATCATTTAAAAGCAAACACATTGCTCTTGAATATGTCTCACTGTTCGCGAGCGATCATTCACACTGGAGAGCAGCGCGTGGTACAAAAAACTACTCCAGAATGTTCCATGTCTTAAATGACTTTTGTTAGCGCTGCGTTGTCTAGTCTGTAATGAACTGGAGTTAAGCTTTTGCCATTTGTTGTATCGTTAATAATTTTGCTTATCTCGTCCACTGCAGGAACTCTCAGACGCCATTTTTGCAATTATCCAATCAATGTCAAAGTACTCATTGCAATCATAAGTCACTTAAAAACACTTCTCCATAATCTGTTTTAAAAGCCCTTCATTAAAAGATATATCGTTATGAAACTCACTGCTACATAACCTTAAATTGAAAACCCCTTTATAATGCGATTGATGTCATAGCTTTTGTTCACCAAATTAGCTGATACCGAATACCGTACACAACACCGTACCATCTCTGTAAACTGTTATCAAACGTGTTCGGGGACCGGTAAAACATGCTGGTCTAATTGAGAGACTTGTAGACCACTACCTCTACCTCCGATTACACCCACCTGCACTTGAGGAAGGTGGCAAAAATGTAGTACATCCGCCGATAAAAAGGCACGCACAGACAGAGCGCGTTCGTGGGCCGAGTGCCTTACGATTGGAAAAGAAAACAGTCTGCTAGAGGAATCGACAGCAGCGAAAACTGTTCCCGCGCAACCGATTATTTGTCTGATGGAGGTAGTACTTTAAAAAATGTAGGTCTAAAATGTGAAGAAGCGCTGGAAATGCGTTCGATTGCTTCACCTTCTAAAAGAAGCGTTTAAATTTTATCTGGAACACGTTCGGCAAGTACGGTCGGTTTGCCGCAGCTCTTTATCCTCCCGTGCAAAGTGTTTGTACAGATGGGCCGAAACACTTGCAGCGCGTATTACGTTACATGACTTCACATTGTGTGGCACGCACAGAAAAAGGCTTTTTTTCGGCGAGGGTTTCAACGATAGTCAACGTGCATAGATTTGCGTTCAGTCGCGTATTCGACGTCTACAGCGATCGTTAATTTAAGCGAGTGGTTTTTAAATTTAATGTATCAGTTATTAGTTATATGCATTGGTGTAGTCTTATTGTGAGCCTTATCACGGACACTGCAGGATAGTGTGACAAAAGTGTACCAACAGGACGGCAACACGAAGGAGAGCCCCTCAAAATGGCAGCTTCCAGTGGCAATTCCATCGAGATCGGACATTCGGATCAGGTAAATTGGCTCATTGATTTCTTCGCTCGGCAAGCAGCGTTACACTTTAAGCAGGGAAGGGTTGTCTAAATGTCTCATAAAGGTCTTATAAGCGATTCAATGCAGCGTGCCATTTAGTAGTAAATCGATCAAATTCGTGCCACTGCAAATCTCCACCTCCTTGCTTCAAGTCTATTGCTCTTTCTCATCGTGGCGATCACTTACCTTTTTCGCGCCTTACCCTTTTGCGTCATACCTTTCGGTGCAATTGCATAATAGAATAAACATCACTCTCTTTCTTTCTCTCTCTATGTTCCTCATACGCTCCCTTGCGATCGTATGAACACAAACACAAAAACCCCTCGAACGGTCGCGTGTTGCGTAGTGCGCGAAATTGTAAATACTGATCAATCCGTGGCGTCACGTACGGAATTTCCTTCCATTCCCCGGCACTTAGAAGAAGGCTGTAGTAGTGCGCCGTGTGCGGTCATCGTAATACTCGCTGCCCAGGCGTGCCCTGCCTCTTGTCCACCGCCGTCTTAACGCCGGTGGTCAACGATCTTTTCGTCACCGTTTTCATGAACGCATATTTTGGTCTTTTGAACATTTCTTTCCAGATGGTAATATGGCTTTGTGTGTACAGCGTCAGGAGTACTATTACGTGCAGGCCCGTGCTAGGCCCCAAACCACCCACTAGCTGTAAGCCCGTCCCACAAAAATCGAAACCGGGCCAGCTTGTATGTGACTGGCATACGAAGGCAAACGATTTGATACAAAAACCCGTCGCGCAAATTTGGGTCGTGCACTTGCGATGGCCGGCAATTGGTAGTTTTCCGGATCGGATTCACTTTCCCTTGCGCGGCACGGTGCACTAGCTCTTGCCGAGGGTTCGGAAGTTCGATCGGTTATGAAAGGTTCGAACAGGTTTTTCGTGACCGGTTGGCCGGTACCCATCGCGGGCTTACGTTATTGCGCGTGCGGTAAGGGCAAACGGGAAAGAAAACTTGCGGCCCTGGTAGTGTAGCGAAAGCTCCGAAGCAACTTGCCGAACGGTTGCGGCGGAAGAGTTTTGATAGAAACGCGGAACGTGCAGTGAAAATTGCTTGACCATCTTCGACCATCTCCAATTAGCTGTTCATTATTATGTTCCTTTGAAGACCAGCATGCCTGATATGGGCTTAAGAAACGCAAGAGCTGCCCTGTTCCGTAGGATGTTTTACTATTTGAGATAACAATTTTCGTTGTCTTTGGTCAACAAGGAAAACCCCTTCTTTAATAACCAAGAGATAGGACAAAGAACGTCACTGAAGTTGTTGTCAAAAGGCTGTAAATTAACGGAAGGATTGGGCCGGATTTGCGCGATTGACGATTCAGCATGACATTAAAGTATGATTAACTTACCTTGCTTATCTAAAGTGGTGGAGCATTTTGATACTGCCGTACAATAGATAGAGACGCCAGTTAAAATGATAACACCGGTTATCATTAAGTATCAAAAATGACTTCTACAAGAGGTTTTTGTGTTACGTACATTTCAATCGGTGAATTGTGCACATCATTAGCCCCTAAAATTATGCAATTTACATAGCATATCTAAATTAATGCAATTTATTTGTTTACAACCGTTTTCGGTTTGGATTTACCTTAGGGCCTAAGCACTTATGTCTTTGTGATAGTTGATTTACGAAAAGCAGGATAGTCAGAGCCCTACGTATGAAGAGACGGTTGAAATTCAAAAACCTTTGTAGGCGAATCTAAGCTTTGCTCTTTGTTGAGTACAGAAATTATGCAACCCGAAATCATTTATTGCAAGTAATTGAGTAAAAGAAGTATTGTTTGAGGATCATGAAAGTTTATTTTCTCATACTTTACTCATGTCTTTGTTACAGTTTTTGAACGGCTTACTACAACCCCATAATGTGAAGTGAAGTTGAGTGTCGGGCTTATTAAACATAAAGGGATGTATCTTTATAAGATCAAAGCTGAAGGAAAACTGTGAGTTTTCTACTCTTTTTCACACAAGTACCATTAACCCTTAGGTGACCATAAATTTAAAACATGCTTGATGTGAGCTTTTTGGACGGCTATATAAACAGGCACAATTTAATCTGCCACGCGTTAGTATGATGCCAATTCTGCTTTTTTTTTCATACCTATCAGTGATGAGTGAAAAAATCTTCTAAAACCAATGTTACTTTACTAGTAGGTTTAATACGATTGCCTTTTGAGTTTAAGTCAGTGGTTCCCAAACTTTTTCATTCAACGCCCACTTTTTAGACATTATTCATGGTTCCGATCGTTTTAAACCAATGTTGAACAAAATAGTTCAAGTTTATTAATTCGATCATGTATGATTATTGGACAAAAAAATCCAGGCCAACTTGTGCAAATTTTTGATATTTTTTAATATTTGTATTTAAAAAATTCTACGGGCCAACTCCGGCCCCCTTGAAACGTAGATTACAGATAGTTTTACTATTGGGTTTATGTCGCACTAGACGTATACAATTAAGGAACTTGGTACGTGACATCTCAGGTTCAAAACACTCACAGACAGCATTAAATTCACGACACATAACAAAAAATGGATCAGAGGAATCAAAGCAGGTTCGCCGTTCCTACGCGTTACGCGGAATGATCTTGCCGGGACGTAAAGGCTGAGATGAGACAGGCGTTCCGGTGAGTCTATCCGATTTTTAAGCAGCCCTGCGATAAACAACCGTCGCGCGTTGCAGTTATGCTGTTGAAGAAACTCTATACCGAGTATCGAAATAGATACTTACAGACAAGTTCTAAAAACTTTTTTACAAATGTTTCAAATAAATGCTTTTATAAGACTCAAACTAAAACCGCTTCTATAAAACTGTAAAATATTGGTATAAAACCCTCTAAAACGCATAGTTTTTTTCCGTGGACTAATTGAATCCCAAAGCTCACTTATACAAGCGCCCGCTGGTTTGTGAAAGCCGTTTGAAAAACTTGAAACATTTGGTGTAAAAATTGTAATAAAAAATGGAATTTAATTGAAGACTAATACCTTTTTTTTATCAAACGCAAAAGGAAACTGCCCCGTTCACAACGAACATTTCCAAACCTTGTAGGATTCAGTTTAGCAAAACGATAGCTTGACTTGTTTTTTTTTTCCTTCAAAATACTTGATTTGCATAAAGTCACTAGCTCAGCTCCTAAACAAAATAAAGTAAAAAAATCAAGTTTTAGTAAAACCAGTCACTTATGAGTTGAACGCATGAATTGCAGATGAATTGGAACGAACTACATTTCGCAACTGATGCAGTTTTTCAGTCATGAGTCATTTTTTAAAAATTAAGATGTGTAGCCGTTCTTAATCCACTGTGCAGCTTTGCCCTGTTCAACTACAGTTTGCAGATAATTGAGTTATTGTTGCAAGAAAACAGTTGCGTTCCGATGCTCTTTAACTGCTGCCGCAACGGCAAGAAATGAAAAAAGTGTACAAATAAAATGAAAAGTAATAGGAAAAAATAATGAATAGAGGTCTAGCGAAATGTATCAGATGCAATCATTATCTCCAGCGCCTAATGATTGAAGGTTGATGTAACAACGGGTAAACTCTGTTCATAATATTAAAGTGTATTGATAATAGGATCGTATACAATTACATCTCTCGGGGCTTTTTCATTCTACTTCTTCGTATGCAAACTCATCCATATCATTCTATTCCTCTTACCCTCCCCACAGGAACTCGTTGGATCTGGTAAGCGTAACTTGCGCCGGTACATGCTGCTCGGTACGCTGGCCGTCATTCTTACTGTCATTGCCGTCGCACTTGTCGTCGTCCTAACCGCTAGCAACGATGAGGAAAGTGGTCCCGAAACGGCTCCCATCATCCGGGAGGGTGACCCGATCACACTGGATGACATCCTGCAGGGTCGTTTGTCAGCGAGCGGGTTCACCGGTACGTGGACCGCAAACGGGAAAATTATATTCCGTGACGACTTCGGTACGGTGATGGTGTACGATCCGGAGCAGAACGATACCAAGACGCTGCTCGGCGTGGCGAACGAGGAGCAGTTGCAGGGCTTCAAGTTTGACCTTTCGCCCGATGGAAAGTATCTACTGGTGGCCCGCGGCTACAGCAAAATCTTCCGCCACAGCTACCTGGCGCTCTACGACATAGTGGACATGGCGACCAAGCAGGTCATCCCGGTTAATGTCGGTGGACAGAGGGTATGTAGTGCTGTTGCAGTGCCCGTAGAAAAACATCTCTCACAAAAAGTGTTTTGTCTTCTTATTTTAGAGCGCCCTAAGTCTCGTCAAATGGAGTCCCGTCGACCACTCGTTTGTGTTTGTGTATCAGAACAATCTGTACTATCGGGAAACGCCAACGTCGCCGGAGGTGCAGATCACCACCGACGGTAGCCCGAGCGTGTACAACGGCATCCCGGACTGGGTGTACGAGGAGGAAGTGTTCTCCACCAACATTGCTACCTGGTTCTCGCCGGACGGCAAGCGCCTCGCATTCATCCGCTTCAACGATACGGAAACGCCGCTGATGAAGATCCCCATCTACGGGCCGCCGGGCAACCCGGACTATCAGTATCCGCGCGAGCTCACCCTGCACTATCCGAAGGTGGGCACCAAAAACCCGGAGGTGCACCTGTTCCAGTACGACCTAGCCGCGCGCAAGTTGCAGGAGGTGGAACCACCGGCTGAGCTGGTGAATCAGCACCGTGATCACATTATCACGAGCGTCGGCTGGACGAAGGAGCGACTCGTGACGATCTGGATGAACCGCGTGCAAAACCACGCCATCATAAGGTCTTGCACGCCTGAGGCCGCTGCCGGCACTGAGCCACAGTGTATGACGGTGCACGAGATGAAAGAGTCCGCCGGCTGGTTGGATCTGTTCAGTGCACCCGTCTTTAATGGTGATGGCACACAGTTCCTTGTGATTGCTTCCCAGGCGCAGGGTGCTGCCGGTGGATATAAGCATGTGACGATGATCTCCACCACGGAACGGTTGGCTGTCCCGGTGACTAGCGGCACGTTCGTAGTGCAGGACATTCTACGCTGGGATGCCGAGAGTAATCTGATCTTCTACACTGCCAACACAGCAAACGAATCGCACGTGCTGCATGTGTACGCAATCGAGGGAAAACCGGGAGCTGCGGAAGGCCAGTGCTTGACGTGTGATGCTGATGTGGGCGCTAAGCAGAGCTTCTTCAATGCGCAGATGAGCCCGAACAAGGGCAACTATCTGGTGCTGGAAGCGCGCGGACCAAACATACCCTGGACGCACGTGTATCGGTGGAGTGTTGCCGACAAGAGTAAGTTTTTTTTCTTTTGTTCTCCTTTGGAACATAAAATATCTATCTTAAAAACTAAGGAGTGACAGGAGTACGTTAGGATAAGCGAAATGAATAGAATAAAAAGGAAGTTACGGAGAGAACATCATGTCCTCTCTTGCCAGAAATATCCAAATCTAGAATCTCGTAGTGGTCGTTAAGGAATGCTAACAATTTCAGGAATGTGTCGATACTAGGCAGGTGACGGCAGGCATGGACAATACCAATAAACTAAACGAAGGATTATACTAGGCGCTCGATTCCCTTTTTGAGAACGTGTTCGATCAAGTTAAGAACCTCGCAAGAAGTACTTCCTTGCAATTTTATTAATTTTTTAAGAACAATCATGGATACCATTGCAACAACACCTGGTCGTAATGTTGTCAAGCACACCTTGAAGTGTGCTACAGTAAAGAGCAAACTACAAGTAAAATGATTTGTGTCCAACAGTTTTTTGGCAGTATGCCTCTTTGGCAAGAAACAATGCTGGAACAGGAACGACCTGGAACAGGAACGAATTTAAGCCTTTAAGCCTTTAAGGTTAAGCAATATCTTGTCCTAATCTTGAGAATCAAAAAAACTAATCCTAAACAAAAATTTAAAGAAAGGACCAGAATCGATTCAGAATATAGTGCAATAAGAACGCAAATAACAACAGACCATAGCGGATTTGAGTCAGCAAGACAAAAGGTTAAGAAGGGCAAACGAGAGAAGATAGTGGAAAGTATGACATTAGATAGATAAATTAAGGACATATGCAATGCAGAACGAAAAGTAAATCCACAAGCTATGATCCATTTTGAGAAAAGAGAATAGCGGATTTGGGAGCAGGAAAGAGCATTTGTGGACAATTTGAGAAAACAATTGCGTGAGATGAATCAAAGTTGGCCGGCTCGGTGGTCGAGTGGTGACGGCGTAGAGCTGTCAAAAGGCCCGTCGACGGCCCGAATCTCATTCGGTCCACTGCCGCCCCCCATATGCAGGATTGACTATCCTGCTATGGGCACACTAAATCACAAAACTCCCCATACGCAGGGTTAACAATCTTGATATGGATGGGTCACAGAAAGAGTCAAAGAACATTAGTGCTTTGGTTAGGCCTTGACCCTACTCTGGGTTGTTGTGCCACCGAAGAAGAAAGAAGAATCAAAGTTCAAAAGCATAAAAGATGGCATATCGTTGAACAATGGAAGAAGATAGGATATTAGAAAGCTTCTAGTTTACTTCGCCGATATTACTACATTCCTCAATTAATGATCACTCAGTTGGTAAAATGATGTTAGAATGGTTCCGAGATTATTAGGCATGACCGTACGATATTCCCTCCCATTCACAGCGGTGCAGCTCAAGCTGATGAAGATCTGGGAATCGAACGACCATCTGGAGCGGGCGCTCAAAGGCAAAGCAGTCCCACGCGTTGAGATACACGAGCTGGATCTCGATAATGGCTTCACGGCGAAGGCGATGCTGCTGATCCCGCCCGGCACCAACACCACCAGCAGTGCGGTCAAGCATCCGATGCTGGTCGACGTATACGGTGGACCCAACTCGGCCAACGTCGTCGGTACGTGGTCGATCGGCTGGGGAACGCATCTTGCCTCGAACCGGTCGGTGGTGTACGCGAAGATCGACGGTCGTGGCAGTGGCCTGCGCGGCGATCGGCTCATGTACCAGATCTACCGGAAGCTCGGCACGGTGGAGGTACAGGATCAGATAGCTGGCGCACGCAAGGTGGCCGAACGGTTACCGTACATCGATCCGCAGCGTGTTGCAATTTGGGGCTGGAGTTACGGTGGCTACGCATCGGCAATGGCCCTAGCGCAGGACACGAACCGCGTGTTCCAGTGTGCCGTCTCGGTAGCGCCCGTTACCGATTGGCTGTTTTACGATTCGATCTACACCGAGCGGTACATGGGCCTACCGACAACAATGGACAACCGGCACGGCTATGAAACGTCCCGACTGACGGCGCTGCACGAGCGCTTCCGGAATCGAACGTTCCTGCTGGTGCACGGTACGTACGATGACAACGTACACTACCAGCAGGCGATGCAGCTGGCCCGGGCGCTCGAAACTCACGACATCATGTTCAAGCAAGTGGTAAGTCGTCAAACGAATGCAGTACAGATGGTCTCGAACTGATCCACACTTTTCACAATCTATCTGCAGAGCTACCCGGACGAGGACCACAGTTTGGCAGGTGTGCGGCCCCATCTTTACCATACGCTTGGTAAATTTTTCAGCGACTGCTTAAAGCTGGACTAAAGCGCAGTGTTCGCATTCCAGCGCACCGCCCTCAGGGTATCTCCTCGTCCACGTTCGTTTCCTCTTTCTATGCAGTGATCTTTATCGACGGGATATTATATTTACCTACGCAACACAAAACGATCCCTGTACATACTAGATAAGACTTAAGAGAGGAACGAAGAAGCTCCTCCCGAAGGGAAAGCAACAGAAGCTTTTGTTCTATAGTGTGCAAACTGGAGGTAGACAACACGAGGGCTAGCAACAACAGGGAAACGAATTTGTGAAAACTGATTTTAACAACACTATTTGTACATAGCAGAGCTTTTTAGGGGCACAATAGACACTCGTGCGCTGAATGTGCAGGGGATGGAAAAAAGAAGTACAACGTGTTTGTAAAACACTAGTCAAAGGAACGTATTATCCCATCGGTGGTTCGTTACACGTGTTGTATACAGCAGAGATATGACGGTTCTTAAATACACACACACACAGATACCTTACAACACATCACATGCGGTAGGGAAGTATAAAGTGTAGCAATAGTAGTATCACAACGGGGACATTCGTCTTTACCACGCTTGCCTTCGCGCAGTGGTAGTGAACAGGGAAAATAAGTGGTATTGCAAGAAAAAATAGGAAAGATACATGTTTTGTTTAAATCTATTTTTCGTCTCAAATGATTTGTGTGCTTTGACAAACGTTTTTAATGATATCCGAACGATACAGGGGTATTATGGGTTTATTTTTAACGGTCATCCGTTTTGGGGTTTCCTACTGATGTTTTTTAGAGCTTTTCTATAGATCTCAAGTCGGTGGGACACTTACCCGATATCTAGATGCGACCATGGCACCGTGTGGCTAAAGACGGAATTTCTATTCCCTAGCTAGACCTGATCGTATCTTTGTCTAACGTACGACGTTTCCATTCGACCAATCAGGATTTGCTTGTTGCTAACCGGAGCGGCTGTGCCGTTGCTTCCACGATGCCTTCATCCGGTCTTGAGGGTCCTCATCCGTTCCATCCAAATGAACCTGATTGTATGCATTACACAGGCATCGAATGAATTTATAAAAAAATCCAAGAAAATAAATTCTTCCTAGAAAATAAAAAAAATACCGATAAGTCGCACATTAACTTACTTCAATGAGTTTTACTTTTTTATTGCGATAAGTTTTAGTTTGGGAGAAAAATTAAAACCGTCTATTGGAAAAAACACGTACAGGCTGTCCCCGAGTTACGCGGTCTCCCTTACTCGCGGATTTGGAGATACGCTGTAGTAAAAAGTTGACGGCAAACTGTGTTGAACATTACGTTATTGACATTTTCTACAAAGTTTTTAAATAATAAATACAGCAAAACACCTATATTCTGTGCAAATCAATGAAATTGTTATAATACGACTTACGTGGAACCTTGTATCCTTACGCGGATACAAAAACCTTGTATCTCGGTTTTGGATCAAGGCTGAGATAATATATTGGAGATCAAAGACGCAATATCATGAGTGGATATGGACACTTCTGTAGCAAATTTAGGACTAGTAAATGATTGCTACTCTGTTTTTCTATATGTGTTGAGAGTAGAGAAATAATGTTTTTGTCATTGCATTCTCGTTATTGTCATAGTTATTGTATGATCCCTCCTTACTTCCATCGGTATTTTATTTATTTTTATTTATTCACCTTTGCCACCTTGCACCACCATGGTATGTAATTACTTTAAAATTTATCGATTTGGATATTTAACTACAATACAATAAAACAAAACGCATTGAGCACAAAAAATGGTCATAATGCGAAAACTTGTTTATACATTATGAGATGACTGCTCACTGTACGCATTTGTGATGCGTTAGGAACGCAATAGGACGGAGCAAAGTCACTAACAAAATCGCTATAGTCACATAACTCGGAGACATACTTTTTTATGAAGTAGTAACGGCCAGGCCGTATTGCTTAATTCGGAGACATACTGTAAACAAATGAAACAAATATATGCAATTATAGTTCTACACTAGTGATGGGCGCTCCAGCGCGGAGTCGGAGCCGGCTCCTTGTCCGAAGTGTCTCTCCCAACACTGTTCTATACTTTAAACAGCCTGATAATAAGTTTTTTTATTGTTCTTTGAAGCTGATTCATCGAAGAAAAAAATAAATTCAGATCCTCTCTTCAAAGAAACTGGTTCCGTTCCATTGCGAAAAATGTGCCCATCTCCATCAATCGCAGCATACTTTAGTCACATTCAGTACCAGATGAAATAACGATGCTTAGTTCAGTTGAATACAATAAAAGAAACGATCGACACGATGTCGCAAGGACCGATCTCCTGCTATTGGCCAAACGTCAGCTTCCCGTCTCCGATCGAGCGCTATCTACTAATCTGGAGTTTCTGTAGCTTCTTCCTACTTAACGCGAACGCTTTACTTAGAGTAAGTTTGAAAACATTGTTGAGTAGCAGATTTCGCAGACAGCTACTTATGCGTTCCCTTTTTTCTATTGTACGCTTAAAGAACGTAGTAGTGATGGAAAGAGTGGAAGTTGTCGACTCGCCAATGATACGCACGAACGCTAATATCACACGATACAGTTCAGCGTCTGCCCCAGTGGTGTTTGTGGAAGTGATGGCCTTGCAAGATATTTCCCAGTATAAAGTAGAACTCTCCAATGTTCAATGTTTTATTTCCTCTATATTTTCTGTACATCTTATTTCCACAGCTCAACGGCGTCTTTACCGTACGTACCAAAAATGACGAGCTAGAAGCGGCGCTGTACAACAGTACGGTTGGTGTGTGCGATTTTTTGGACCACCCCTTCCGTTATCGAATGTTCCAAATCATCCAGAACGAGGTGATGCGCCACAGCAACATCCCGACCAAGTGTCCATTACGGGCCGGTGCGTACTATGTGCGAAATGCATCGTTTTCCAAAGCACGCATACCATCGTTCCTGCCTGCGACCCTTTTCCGCATAGACATTAACCTGATGGGCATCAATCCGGCACAAACACTGGTGGCTACCCGTTGGTATGGGAAGTTTGTCAAAAAATAGGTAACAAGAGCTCTGGACCATTAAGTTTCTATAATGCTAAGTAACAATACTGCGAACAGGGGAAACATCAATTAGCTTAACTATGCACGACGGTGAGTGAACAAATTAATTCTTCCAATAAATGTTAAATATGGTGCAATTTATCCAACTCTAGTTTAAAAAAAACGACTAAGCGTTTACTCATTTACAATAAACTCCTTACACTTCTGAATTAAGGTTTTACAGGGTTTCCCCAGTTTTTTTGTTATAGAGCTGAGAGGTAGTTAGAATTTAAGAAAAAAAAAGTTCAACAAGTTTTATAACAGATTTATTTATAAGCATATCATGGGTCCTTATGCTGTGACCATCAAATTATAATTTGATGATCATGTTAATTTATGCATTTAAACATGTATTTAAAGAATTTCAAAACTTACCAAAAACTTACAACAGAACACTGTAAAGAGTTTTTCATAAATAATGAAAACATTGTACCAATTGCTGGAAAACGTGTCGAACTAGATGTTTATTTTTTTTTTAAATCTGTATCCATTTAAAATTATTCTTTCAAGAATTACGGTCTCTTCCAGAACTACGGAGGGTGTTACTACGGAATGGAAAATATAATTTAGTCTTATATACTAACTTTCTTATTAACAAACTCCTATACCGAAATTCTAATATATAAAAGAAATATCCAATCAGAACTATACAGAAATCCAAAATGAGAGAGAACTTAAAGAACCGAAGATAACGTCCAAAACGAGATTTCTGTTAAGCAGATTCATTTATTAAAGAAGGGTTTTAGTTTCGATGTTCTTTTGTTTTATTTGTGCTACAAATGAAACTAAGATATGATTTCTATAATTTATTTTTCCGATGAATTTATCCCATTTTATCAAAATGTTATCTTTTCTGTATATAGTTTGCTACTACTGCTACTACTTCGTATTCTTTCAAATATGAATTAGTCAGAATAAATCCACATCTCAAATCCACAATAGTAAGCCTTAAGTTAGGTTAATTAGGTTAGCTTTAAAGTAGTTTAACAGTAGCTTCGGTAATATGTCCTCTATCAAAATAGTTTAAAGAACAATCACCTAAAGGATGAAACTTCTATGTTTGGTACGGTCATTGGAGAGTGTGTTTTTATGTGCACCCAGAAGGCAATGTGTCTCCTTGGACTGCTTAATTTGGGATAGCTAACCCTGCCGTGATTAGCTCGTCGTTTAACAATGGTCTAAACAAGGCTTAATTAAATGGAACTTCTGCCCTTTTCGGTTTGTGGCAGATTTTTCGATAAAAAATGTATTTTTTTTTATTCTATGGAAATGGTCCTACCGTACTGCAACCGAAAAAATGTCGATTCTCATAAAACCGTGTAATGAAATAAGGCTTCAACACTCACAACAGCAATATGCAGCTTATTCTCGTTCCTTCCCTGGCACGTTAAACATGCGTCCTTTCCTAACGATCCTTGCTCTGCTTTTGTTCATACATCATTTTTCATGGATAGAAGCGTTTATAAAGGTAAGGTTGGAATTCACGAACATTGAGAATATTTCATCTCTATAAGTCTTTTTTTCTTTTGAAAACAAACTTATCAGCTTATTGCGGCTGGAACGAGAATAGAGCAAAACAGTAACATCAGAAACGTTAACATATCGTGCACATTCCACAACCCAGTTAACATCATGGAACAATCAGTCAGTTGCGATATCGATGTGATACGCCAGATCAGGGAAATGAAGGTAAAAGTAGAGCGTTGATGTTTTATTTCTTTGTCAAACTTCCATTTTCGTTACCTCTATTTCAGTTAACTGCTGCTTATTACAGCGTCTCACGGAACGTTTCGGCCCAGAATGCACTGCTCAAGCGGCAGGTCGATCTGTGCTTCTTTCTGCGCAACCCCAAATCGGACCGGATGGTGAACTTGGTGTACCAGCTCATCATGAAAGCTGGCAAAATGCCCTCCAAGTGTCCGTTTGGGCCGGGCTTGTTCTTTGTGCGCGAGTTTAAACCATCGGACATATCGATACCGCCCTTTCTGCCGGAAGCCGAGTTTATGCTGGAGCTAGTCTACAGCTCCGAAATACGAGCGGAACCAGTGGTTCAGTTTCGTTTCTACGGCAAGCTGGTGCACATTATAGATAATGTGTTGCAGAACTCCACCTTTAAAATGCCTAACATAAGTTAAGATTGGTACGGTAACAACATGTAACTGAGTAGTTTCAAGTAGCGTTGGGCTTTATTAAATTAAAATGAGATCAATTCAGCAGCAAGTGGCACTAGTATATAAGTGAAATAATGGTGTGCGATAGCTACGCTCCATGTTAAGTAATTTTATTGCAAAAGGCTTGTTCAATATAAGCAATACTTACCGACAGTTACCAAGAAATAGAAGAAATTTGCTCAATATCTGGTGTACATGTTCTTTAACTACATAGCTTAAAATTGGGATAAAATATGAAATAAAAATGTAACTTCTATAACACAGCAAATTATAGGAATTTACACCTCAAAAGTGCTTTACACTTATACAAATACTGCACTCTTAATCAATAGCTCTAAAATTGAATAAAAAATAGTAATCCAATGTTAAAATAAAATCGTCCATTTTTTTTATTTTTTTATTTGTTAAAGTATAGTTTGCATGGAGGACTCTACAACAAAAACTTTAAACTAAATCTAAGCTATTCCCTGACACTAAAACAGAAAGCCTTATTTAAATAGGTCCTATCAGAACAACGGGCCTCATCTTTAAACAAGCAAAAGACTACAAAGCAAAGGATATGAAAGAAAGATATAAAAGAAATAGAAAAAAACATAAAAAAACACAAAAAGGGAAAAAGATACAAAAAAGCAAAAAAACTAAAAAAAACAAGAGAACATAACAAACGTGCAAAAAAACAGAAGACATGAAGAACGGCATAATCGAGTAAAATATGAAAATATCAGCACTTAACATCAGTACTTAACAAACACTTTGAAGAATCAACTCTCGATGAGTTATATCTTTGGGAGCTATTCTGTGGAGAACTCCTGTCGTCCGTAAATTTATACGGACGTCGTTTGGTTCACGAGATCCCCTGGGCTATATGGTTCGTCTCCTAAATGCAACCGAGGTCGAGCCGTGGTCGCTGTCGACTGAACTGTGACGCGAGAGTGCTCCTCGAGATATTTGTTCTATATACGTTCTACGTTTGATTTTGTATACAATGACAACACCGACAGGGCTACTCAGTCCGTCGGATAAATAATAAATAAACACAGGAAAAAAACTAACTCCCGGACCGTTGATTTTGCGGGATCGAGTTGCCGATACAATAAAAATTCTCTAACCCTGCATCCCATAGCAGATAGTAAAGTAACCATTATGAATACTGTTTTGGCAAACGCCCACTAAATGGTATATTGGCATTCGTCGCTTATTTAGATTGTTTGATAACTGACGACTGCCGCAAGTATACATACACGCGTAAAAAATTTATTCCATCGTTTGCTTTTCCACGGTAAACATGCACCAGATAAAAACAATTGCTTGTTTAGCTGCTTGCCTTCTAGGGATCATAAACCACTCACCACCAGTGACCGCTTTCATTAAGGTACGGTTGGTGTGATTTACACAACTGAATGTCATAACTTTAACGGTTTCATTTCACCAGCTGATTGCGGTCGGGACTCGGCTGGAGTTGAAAAATAACATACGAACCGTTAACATATCCTACATCTTCCGCAACCCGAACCGTGTGCTTGAGCAATCGATCGATTTTGATGTGGATGTTCAACGTGAGATAAAGGACATTAAGGTATGTCCAGCTGTCCCACACGTGCCCACACGACGCTGCTTCATAATTCGAGCTTTCTTTCTCGTTTTGTTTTCTTCACGCCAGTAGCTTTCCTTCGCGTATTACAGTGTGTCTCGCAACGGTAGCACCCAAAGCGCACTGCTCAAGCGGCACGTCGATCTGTGCTTCTTTCTGCGCAATCCCAAATCGGATCGCATCATCAACCGGGTGTACCAGATAGTTAGGGCGAACGGTAACATGCCCACAAAGTGTCCGTTCGGGCCCGGTTGTTTCTATATGCGAAATCTGAAACCGTCGGAAATACCGATACCACTGTTTCTGCCGGAGGCAGAGTTTATGCTGCAACTGATTTATCGTTCGGAGGTACGATCGGAACCGCTAGCTGAGTTTCGCTTCTACGGTAAACTGGTGCGGATAATGGAGAACTTGTTTCCAATAGGTCAAAATTAGGCGTGGAATAAAATAACGTATCGTTTAATACGTTGTACAATTAGATTTCATTTCTTTCATATCACAATTAGACAATTATACACTCCACTCTCTAGCTCTACACAGACGGTAGCATTAATTAATATTAATTTTTCTTTCGGATACAATCAAAATTACCTTTTTTTTTTCAATTTGGACCAGCATTAAAAGCTTTATAATTCATGGAAGACTTCCTTTCTTCCTTTTGGGCAGTAACACTTGTAGGGTCAAGGCCTACTGAAGCACTAATGACTTCATTTACTGGTCTTTATTTTCCAAACTATTAGTTACAATCGACAGATGAAGGTTTTGAGTCAACGTAGTAAAATTTAAAAAAGTTTGTCAACTGGCTACGGCAGGAACTGGACCCTATCTTTGAACCGCTCTGAATCTCAAAATCGACTTATTCTAAGCTATTGTATAATTCAGCCAACAGGCGGTTCATTGGGTCAGACCAACCTGCACTATAACGGAGCAGAGGTAGCCGTATATCTCTTCTCCACAAGGATGGTTAATCGATCGCACCGTTGAGAAGACCAGCGCTGATGAAGCAATCTGTGTTTTGTCTTCTAACGGCCAGCGACTCAAGGCCTTGAAGACGGCACCTTACAGTGTACGGCAGAAGGTTGGCTCGTTCATGCCAGGGTAGAAAGTATAGGGCATAATCAGGTTGCTTGCGCTGTATATTCTCGAATCAGGCAACTGCATTGGATCATATTATTCTATTCAGGAATTGAACCAGATTCATGTGAACTCACATTTGAATTGATTCCAACCTCAGGGAACAAAGAATTCAACAAAATAAACACGTACTCTTATACGAACCTACTAGATTCGGATTACTCCAGGTTTACTCACCCAGCACTAATTCTGGACATAATCGTAGATGGCATTTTCAACCATCACTGATACCTAGATCGTTTTTTGATTCATGAAACATTCTTCCTTTTTACCCTTAGTTCTAATTATTGCTAAAGCAGCAAATTTACAACTGGATTTTAAAATTTCTAAAGTACTTTGAAACAGTAATAAAAAGTGGTTGAAGCGTTCCTTTAAAGGAAATGTACATATAATTATGTGGTCGAGATTCACAATAACATAATTTTTTTTATCATTATTATAATGAGCCTGACGCACAGGCCTAACTCTATACAAGAAGAGCTTGGATAGAAGTAGAACGCTTGTCTAAGCTATAACCCTACTTTTATAGCCTAATTTCTAGTTTGAAGGAGCATGTTAAATGGCGTGGTTCTCAAGAAGCTGCTTCCGTGAGGATCGCTGTTTCATCGATGGTTGTCGGATGCTGCTTCCTGTTGCTATTAGGGTTCGACGATGAGTTATCCGTGTGAAGGATTTAGTTTCGCGGGGATCGCTGTCTCATCGATGTTTGCCGGATGCTGCTTCCTGTTGATGTTGTGGTTCGACGATGAGTCATCTGTCTGAAGGACTTAGTTCCGATAGGATTGTTGTCTTAACGGTGGATCGTCAGATGTTGTTCCATGTTGCTAGCGGGTTTCGACGATGAGTCATCCGTCTGAAGGGTTTACTTTCGTAGGGGTCGCACTATCGACGGATGTTACTTCCTCTAGTTGTAACTGCAGTGTAATGTTTCAAGTTCAGTGATATTTCAAACTCGTGCATAAAACCCATCCAATAGAAAACTGGAAGTTATTTGAACGAAAAAGTTTTTCTGTAGTGTGCTTGAGGCGCATAGGCAATGCAGAGATGAAGAATTCAGGAACCATCTTCTACAAGTCAATCCAGATCTTGGCATACGCCAACAATAAAGACATCATTAGTCTGCAGCACTCCTATCTAGTAAAAGCCTACCCAAGAAACAAGCTAGCGGCAGAAGACCTCAAATTGAAGAGGCAAAGACCACGCTGATGGTGGTACCACCAGCTTTACCAAAAATATCCGATTGACCTAGAGGTAACTCCTATATAGTTCCAGTACTCACGTATGCCTCTGACACATGGTCGGTGTCTAAGTGACGAAACACTCTTAGCCGCCTTCGAGAGGAAGATGCTCAGGAGGACTGTTGGCTCCATACGTGAGGAAGGACAATGGAGGAGCCGATACAACGACGAGCTGTACGACCTGTACAACGGCCTTACTGTTGTGCAGCGGATTAAGCTCGCCCGGCTCCGGTGGGCTGGCCTTGTTATTCGCATGGACCCGGACGACCCAGCCTGCAAAGTTCTCTTAGGTCGTCCACATGGACAGAGGAGGCGTGGTAGGCCCAAACTGAGGTGGGAGGATGGCGTTGAGGCGTCTGCCATCAAGGCCGGGATAACGGATTGGCAGACGACGTCGCGAGATCGTGAGTGGTTTCGGAGTTTGTTGCAGCAGGCCAAGACCGCTAAGCGGTCGATAAGTAAGTAAGTAGGGTGGAGAAGTGGTAATCGTGTAGGCCTGTCATAAAGCCTTCCCAATTCTCAGTACTCTTCTACTACGAGTACACTAAGTCACACAAAGCCAAAGAACGTTAGTGTACTAAAAGACCTGGACCTTGTGCTACTCAAGAAGAGGAAAAAAATTACTTAAATTCCCTAGGGTTAAATGTTAAAATTTGACTAAGCGATACGGCCTGGCCGTTACTACTGAATAAAAAAAATGTTAAAATTTGAAATGAACTACATTTTATTTTGATAACATTTTAATTCGGTTCAGAACATCAATTATCATGATCATTTACCTTCAAAACCCGTTTCGGAAAACTATACTAATTGATTTCAATTCTATTTTTGTAACTTTTTACAATTTCAATGTTAACAATTGAGACATTTTAGTTCCAACTTTTCCCGTCTTTTACTGTGTACACTCTCGTTTGCTGTCAGTCGGCCACCACCAGTTTCCACTAGTTATCCACGAAAGATCATGAAACAGTTCTCACCTCTCGCTTTGCTATTAATTTTCTACACCTTTCATCTTCAATGGCAAATGAACGATTCATTAAACGATTCATTCGTTCATTAGAGTGAGTTAACTAAAGTAAAAGTCCACAATACGGCCTGGCCGTCACTACAGAATAAAAAAAAATAAAAAAAAAAACTAAAGTAAAAGTTAAAACAAAAGTTTTCCAATGCCGTTTCGTTTTGCAAACCACAGCTAATAGCGGTAGGCATCAAGGTGGAGTTGTATTTTCATCAAATCGTCTTCAACATATCCTACATCTTTCATGAGACGCCTGCGCCCGAAGACCAGTGGCTTGATTTTTACATCGATATTAAGCAGAAAATCATCGACTTACGGCTAAGCTAAAGAGGGTAATCGAAGAGCAATGGAATTAGAAGACATTATAATATTCTAATCCATACCACAACCGGTGTGCAGTTACATTTTACGTACTACAGCACGTCAAACGGAACGCGACCGGTCGCCCTTGTAGGGATTAGTATTAGGAAGAGTAAAAGTCAGAGATATGTAGGGATTAGTATTAGGAAAAGTAAAAGTCAGGGATAGGCATAATGTAATAAAGATAAAGGCATTAAAAAAAAAAAAATAATAAACATACACAATAGCGATAAGGGTATTTCGGTAACACAAACGGTCAATTGAAATAAATTAAAGGTTGGAAAATGGAAGAGAGCGAAGACAGGAGAGGAGCG
>KB671828.1:69088-85157 GCA_000349105.1 Anopheles epiroticus | reverse complement strand
ACTGCTAGCGAGTAACAGTCCATTCCCCCTCTCAATTCAGCCTTGCCGCCCATCCGCCCAAGGGGGTGGGTTTCCCCATGTACCCAAGCTTGGTTATCTAGGCGACAAGTTACCGTTCTGCACGTCGTGGACGTATTGAGTAGGAGTTGTGAAGGAGAACCTATAGTAGCCTCCTAGGAGCGTAGGATCCATCCCTTTTACAGAACTACACATACGTGAGTACTGGAACTATATATAGGTGCGATATAGTCCCAGCTTCGTCCGTCGCGACAGATTTTGTGAGGTGAAATGCTTCCTCAGGCTATAGAATGACCGGCTGGCCGCCAGCATCCGTGCACGCAGCTCGACTCGATAGGAGAAATTTGAAACGACTTCGAAAGTGCGTTCACCTATCAGTACGTCACCCCTACGTAAATCGGCATTTTTAGTAGTGCCGCTGGTGGTGTCACCATCAGCTTGGCCTTTGTCTCGTTAATCTGCAACCCAAGGTCTTATGCTGCCTGCTCGATCCTTTGGTAGGCTTCTGCCACATAGGAGAGCCGCAGATCAATGATGTCTATGTCACCAGCGTATGCCAAGATCTGGGTTGACTGGTAGAAGATGGTTCCCGAAGTCTCCACCTCCGAGTCGCGGATGGCCCTCTCTAGCACCAGGTTGAAGAAGAGACAGGCAAGCCCATGCATGCAGACCCTTGGTGGTAGCAAAGGATGCTGAGAGATTTCCATCCTCCTTCACTTGGTGATTCTTGATAGCCTGATCAGTTTGGCCGGGATTCCAAAAGAGCTCATTGCGTCGTAATGATTTACCCTGGCTATGCTGTCATATGCGGCTTTGAAATCTATGAAGAGCTGGAACGTGTTCAGCTGCTGTTCTGCCATCTTCTACAAGATTTGCCGCATGGTGAAGATCTGATCAGTGGTCGATTTCCCATTTCGGAATCCTCTTTGATAGTGTCCAACTATCGATTCGACGTACGGGGCAAGTCGATCCTGTAGGATCAGGGAGAATACTTTGTAGGCAGTATTCAACACCGTAATACCACTGTAGTTGTTGCAATCCAACTTATCTCCCTTCTTGTATATGGGATGGATTATGCCGAGATTCCTGTCACAGGGTATCGATTCGCCATTCCTCAGGCACAATTTGATGAATATCATTTCATTTTTTCAACCGACGGATAGCTTTCTGTGTATCATCGATGCTAGGTGGCACTAGCACAATATCATCTGCTAGTGGAGCCTCTAGCTGTTCGTTAAACTGGTCGTTGAGCAATGCCGAAATGCTTAGCCCATCGCGAGAGGACCTCTGGCTGGTTACTGACCAGATCTAATACACAAGACATTTACAAAATCAACTCGAACAAGAACATTAAAATGAAACGATGCATTCATTCACGAGGTTGTTTCAAATAACATCACTGTCTTAAGTTTATAATTTGTAGCAGGTGATGCATTGAAGACAGTTTGCTGACGGTAATAGATGAACGGTAAGGATAATTGTAGATAAAAAATTAAAATCAAGAAGATGATCATCGTTTTGGCTGCATTTTTTTCGTGCACGAGCAATTGTGCCACAATATCTGCTTTTGCTTTACTCGTAGATGGATTGAACAAACAATAGAAAAACTGTCACTGTTCTGATCATTAATGTCAAGGTTAAATTGTTAATCATTTTATTTCAAACTTCACACGCTACTGATCTGGGAGGTCAAGGGAAGTTAGTAAAAATTATTTTCGTTGGTTACAAATATTTTAGCAATACACTTGATGCCGGGAAGACTTGAAGTTGTAATGCTGCAGACAAAAAGATTCTGCTTCACAGACCGCACGTTTTGAGGCTAGTAAGCCAGTAAGTACTCCCATTCGGTAAGTCCTGTATGGTTGAAAGTGCGGAAATGAAATATTCACTTTCTGCATTATTCTGTGCTGCAATCTTAACCCTGTGGTGGTCTCTGTGAAGCGTTTATTCAATGCAATTAAAACGATAACACATTGGATGCTGTCGCTTCCAGTGGAACACTGTTAACGTTCGCTCTCAAGCTGCTAGTCGTACAGCAGTAAGTGTAACCTTTTGAGAATGTGCCAAATGCATCATTGGACCAACCATACTGGCTGCAAATATCACTGCACAGCAGTTCACTTGCGGTAATAGCAGTGCGGTACTGATCATTGTTCGTGATGAAAGCGATCGCTGCGTTAGTGCTTGGTGATTTGATAATCTTCCACGTCCATTTCGGAACCGTTATTCCACCTGTACTAAGCGTGATAGGCACTTGCGTTCCGTTTACGTGGGGAAGCGTTAAAATATCGAACGATCCAGTATACACCACCACATCGTGCTGTAGCCGATCAGCGATGTTGCGTGTTATCCTTTCCACCGCCAACCAGTTGCCAGCGTTAACTCTCTGCCACTGGGGGACAACGTTCACGTAAAAGTAGGTAGCCCATTGCCAGGTACGGAAAATGCCATCCGCATCCGGTGTCGAATGTCCTCGTGCTAAGTAGTTGGCGGAGTTCACGTACAAAGCAGCCTGGGTGTCGGATCCCAAGAGATCGGCTAATCGCGTCTGCTGCGATCGAATGGTGTAAGAAGTGGCCACTTGCACAGCGCTGGGAACACCGGCTACTTTAAACGATGGCCGGAAAGACTCAACAATACTGGCTGAAAATTACACGTCAATTTCAATCATTAGTTACCTAAAATAGTGAATAAGAAAGGCACCGAATCTATGCGTACCAGAAATGGAATCTCCGTGGAGGACATGCTTCGTGTAGATAGTGGAAGCTGTTTGAGCATTGTAGCACACGGAAAACTGTCTTACGAATCCAATGCCGGGAACATCAAATCCAATGTGGCGTATCTTTCCACCATTTTCACATGCCTGTGTCGTCAACTGAAGGTCTCCTGTGACGGGTCTGGCGCACACAACGCTGGATGCATTGATCGGAAGTCCGTTTAGTAGGAAGGTGCTGTCACCGACACACGTTAGCAGTGCCGTCTCCAGTATTGCTGCACAAACAGATGCCCACGTTTTATCAAACTTGTGATAATGTTTGCTGGCTCAGAAGATTTTATACCTACTGTTGATTACGCTAGTTCTCGGACAGGCGACAACGGTCGACTCGCCAGTAGCCCACACCAATTGTCCATTCTTCGGTATCCACAGGTTACTGTTTCTCAGGAACACCGGTTCCGGATAGGTGAGATCCGTTTTTACATTGACGATACATTCTAAATGAATAGAAAGTGGATCAGCCAGGTAAACTGGAGGTGTGGTGAATGCCGTTTTTTTTTCAACTTTTACTTACGGCTTGTGACGGCGTTCACGAAACAAAACGAAAGAACAACCAACGACAACATCTTGTAAAGATCTGGCCCATTTCTTATGTGTGATACACTTTTATAATCGGACGTTTAATATCGTTCGATGGGGTACATGAATATTGAGTATTGTTTGTGCATTTGTGTTGGTGGCAATTGGCAATTGGCGATGTTATTTGTTCTTAACAATCTGCTACATGTTTTATGAGAAGATGCCATTGTACAAATTTAGCTCCTGTAACGGTAGTTTTTTGGAGCATTTGATTAAATATCACAAAAGTAAGATACTTCGAGAAGCGGAAATTAAAAAGATAATTTTTAAATTGTATTTTATTTTTTATTTTAAATACATAAATTTAATTTTTCAGAATTTTTATTGGAGAAATTTACTAAAAATGTTGCAGTTGTTCATTTACAAGTTTTACTTAAAAAGTTTGTATGCTTAGCTAGCGTTCACTTTCGCACGGGCTAAGCTAGAGTAGTGTTTTTCAGGTGTGTTAAAATGCAACACGTGCTGTGGATAGAATGCAGGACCACAAAAATACTTCTCTTTTCAATTATCTAGTAGCCATGGGTCATGCATTCGCAACTTGTTTCCTGTGCGGCAATAACCTATTTACCCAGTTCCTATCTTCCAGACTGGTTGCAATCAGATGGCTGGGTAAATTTTCCTTTGCACGAGAATTGAATGAGGTCTTGAGCTGGATTTCAGGACGGGTTTTATGAGCCGATCCCGGGAGCGGACTACATCGACGGGTTACCTATCTGGTTGATCACTGTAGCCGACCCACCATACCTGTCCCTGATCGCCAATGCCATCTTCCGTCGGGTGCGTTTGATGGTGTGCATTTAGTTGCTTCTTGGCATGCAGCCAGCCTCCATTCTGTGATGGTGTGGGTTGTCGTGTTTGCTTCGAACTTCTCACCAGCATTACCGGCAACAAACCTTCAATAAAATGTCGCGATATGCGTCTATTCCATTGGGATATTTAGAATTGCTGTCCGAAAGGCCAATAACCGGTACCAATTGTGGCTCGTATAGCCATTCGTGGGATATAAATCTACTTTCATTTATGCAGCAGGTTCGGTGCATAGATGAGGAGTTGTTTTCGGGTGGCGGTTTTGGTGTATCAGAAGAAGCGAAAAAAACTGGTTGTGTTTTCATTTTCAGGCGAACTGACTGGCATCAAAGCAGCTTTCTAGCGATAGAATTTGTTGCACATGGACATGATGCACGTGCTTTCGTTGTCATCGTTACTGCGTTTTTTTTTTATTCGGTAGTAACGGCCAGGCCGTATTGCTTTTCGTTACTTCGTTAGTCGTTATGTTTTGGTGCTAGATTTTTTTATGTGGATTTAAATGATTTAAGAATACTAAACGTAATGTTGGAAATGGTATATTTAGTAAATAGCAGACAGATAGATTATTTTCCTGGCATGTATGAAATATAAAGTATTAAAACAAATTTTGCTTTCAGATGATTTTTTTCAATTACAAATTATTAATTAAATATTACCAAATTATTAATCGAATTTATCGAATGCAAATGAACGTTTTGTAAGCTTGATTTAATTTTGAGTTCTAATAAAAATTGAATATATCACCACCCCGTCTGCATGTTTTCGTAGCATAACGAGTTATACTACACACCTTTCCCATTGGTCGTGGTATTTGGCCACATATTCATAGTTTGACCTCCTCGTTTTAACGGGGAAACAGAATCGAATGTATTGCAACGTTCGCGAAAGGCTTTCACTGATGTTTCTCGTACCGTTGTGTGTGCGCAAAAGGTTTTACTCTCATACACGGAAGGCGCCGCACTATGGAAGAAGCTGAGATTGTGGTTTGCTACGAACATAACTTGACATAAAAGATTTTTACTAGTAATTTTTGCTCTACTAAATGTAGCAATGGTAGCAGTACGGGCTGGCCGTTACTACTGAATAAACAATCAAAAGTACATTTAGGACAAAACAAAGGTCGTTATAATGCTAATAAACTTGTGTGAAATAATAGAGAACTAATAAACTCATGTTGCTCGGAAGACAAATTGTGAAAGTGTTCTACTATACCTATAAACGAGCTAAATTATGGACCCATTTACGCACTTTAAAGAAAACAGAACAGAAGGAGAATATATATTTTTGACGGAATCGTATAGTTTAACCCACTGTGACGACATTCACTCTACTGGTTTGTACGGTCGATGCATCTGGTGCTGGTTGGATTGTTATTTAGCGGTGGTCCGCTCACTCGGACGTTAGCGGAGCGTGCAGGTGCTGTGAATCTCTCAAGACGTCCAGTTGGCGTGCAATGGGTGCCTTGTTTTCCTCCTGGTCCGTTTTGTGATTTATACAGTTGAGTGTGGTTGTGTGAGAAGTCGGTTAAAGAAGTCGGTTCGCTTATTTGGTGTGTTTTTAATTTGAATTGTTAGTTTATGAAAAAAATATTGTTCGAAAGATTTCATACTGAATAGGTTGTATGAAAAAGAACGACCAAAAGCATCGTTGAACCATGAGCAATGAGTTAAACAGTTGAAGTTCTAACACCTCCCGAAGTGTATCGAATATGGTAGGAAGAAGGTATAAAAAAGGAGAAATTGTGATGTTTAATAACACAACAAAAAATTGCCACTAACACGGTCATCTTCGCATGAAAAGTGGTTCATATGCTTCCGGCAAGATACGCCGATACGATTTGCACTGTAGCCGTAGCAGACCGAACCGCCAAGGAAGTGACCTCAAAAGGTGTGGCGCGATGTCGAGAGCTAAGGGGGCAAAAAACAACATCAAAAAAGCAACAAAGAGTAACGATAGTAAAGTGAAACAACTGTGTCAATCGAAAGTGTATGCGCCATATGTGATACAATTGATATAGACCGCTGATTGGGCTGATAGTAAAATAGTGTATGGCAAAAAATGACTATTTTGTTTGTACTATAAGTACAAGTGGTAACTATACCAAGAAGTTGTGGTTAAAATTTGAAATTTTATGATGTGTTGTGATTTTCTTATGCCGTGATACTAAGCTTATCGTCAATTTCTATCGTTAAGTGATTTTTTTTAAAGTGAATATTAAAGTGTATGATAACAAGTTTTATGCTAAGTGTGGAACAAAGGACATAGGACGACTTATCGTTGAATTTGCCTGATTAAAAAATACCTACAATGTGCTTCATTTAATACTACATTTTTATACGTACAGCGATGAATCCTACTTCTGGATTTTGGGATGTTTAAAACCTAAATTAGGAATCAAATGCGCCCAGCAAGCTAGCAAAACTTTGAAACTAATTTTTTTACAACAGTTTTAGCGGATGAATTTCACTTAATTTAGCAAAACAACAATTTGCACTTGTTCGTGTTAGTTTTTGAAGATTGAAACACATAGAATGAAATGAAATTTTATTAAGAGCATATTGTAATTAAAAATATAACTTCCCTATTACAATTAATTAGACTTTTACTAGTTTTGATAGGAAGTTTATAGCGATTTAACATTTTTTACTGTTACAGTTAAACCTCACTAGTTGGGTTTTGAATGCGCCCCACCTAGTGAATTCAAACTCAATATTTTGGTTGTTTGACAATTACGCGATTATGCATTAAAAATCCAAGTAGCCATGCGTTATAACGCGAATTACATTTTTATGTTCGCTTTTGTCCATAGAAATCGTTGTTTTTTGCATAGGTTTTGAAAAATTGTAGATTTTACTAGAGTATTTCCATAAGACAAGGATTATGTTGGAAAAAATCTAAATGAAACTCTAAATATTTCATGAAATTTCACCCTTTCCTGGTGGCTCTGGCAAAAATCTAGCTTTAATCGTAAAACATTATGGATTGCAAAATTATTCCATACTGCTTACACTCAAACCTACAGAGAAAAGATTCAGCATGCCATCGAAACAACAGGTGAAAACCTGCAGGAATCAAGAAATGTAGTTTTTGATCAAAAGAAAGCTAGATATAGAAAAAAAAAACTACACGGCACAAGAGGGGGTGCTGCCTGACTGTTCCAGATTTTGTTGAATTTTGATAAAATAGTTTTTGCTCTTCACGAATAATGTTCCGTTATACGTGTCTCTTCAAAGTGTTAGATTTGCATATTTGATTGAAGCGAAAAAAGGAATGGAAAGTATCGGTTTTGATTGATAAATTGCAGTAGCACAAATGAAATGCAGATATTGTAGAATAAACTTTGCTTTATTAACAAAATGAATGAGATTTTTTTTTCACACAAATCAGGTTATTTTTGAGTCAAATTCAAATGATCCAAACTACTTAACAATACAGTGAACATTAGAACAAAACGCAAAGTGAAAAAAATACAATGTAACAAAAATTCGATACTTAGGACAGTTTTTTTCTGGTTCTTTCGTAACTCGCATATTTCCTAACAAATTTTCTTGATAGTCGTTTTTTTTTAAATCAGAAGTTCTTTACATAAGTTTATGCATCAATAATATAACGAACGAACTAACGTTGATATACTTAGATGCAAGTCATTTTTACCGCATTTGTGTAGTAAGACATGATCAAACAGAGCCAGTTTCCTTCGTTATGAACCTGAGCGGTGCATCTCATTTGTCTATGTATACATAATTCTAGAGCAAAAAGGTAGAGAGGAAGTAAATTTCTACCAGTGGAAAGTAGTTAGTAATCATAATAGTTGCCATAATAGTAGGACAGTGCGTGGCCATAGGACGCTTCACTTTATCAAGAAGTATGCCGCAGAGGACGTTGGAAAGGTCTTTGCAAATTCCAGTTCAACACAATCATGGGTCATCTCTTTCCTCGTGCATACGTGCATGGTTTTCATTTCCCTTCAGCTGCATATTACTGCACTATTTAGGTTAATGTGACGCACTAACCACATCCAGGAACGGCTGGAATAAACAGAATCGATAGCTTGTTTCTTCTCTTACTTTCGCTACAGCATAAGGTTGTCTCGTGCCGTCAGTAAACCAGTATCAACAGCTGGATAAAATCTGTACTTAAATATTGGCTGATCATCAAGGATCATACGTTTCACACACAGGATTAATAATCTTGCTATGTGTTAAATCGATTAGAAAAAACATGACTGGCAGAATGTACTAATAACGATTGTTGTACCAAATTTGAAAAGGTAGCATAGCTAGCCTTTCTGAAAAAAAAAACATAAAATAAAATATGATGTTATATTTTATGAATAATGTAAATGAATTTAATTTTTAGATAAAAATGGTTTCTATATTGACTTTACTAGGACTTCATACCGACAATTTTCGGTTTATTAGAGACTTTTTATTCCCACACAGTTGGAACATCCTCACTGCGAGAGAACGGTGTGGTTGGGATGTTGGCCCAGTCCTGTCGTGTGTAAGATCCGGTGCCGCAACAGCCTCCACTATCGGGTTGCCGAAAATAAATGACTTTTAACATTGTTTGTGTGGTTAATTGATACGCTACGCGTTTAATACTTTTGAATAATTTCAATAATTTATTTTTTTGAATAAATAGCAGATTTAACGCATTTTTTGAGTGATGTGAAAATGATAAATAATTTATTAAAATTTGTTTTGCTTCTTTTTAAATGTCCATTAAAAGTAAAGTGGATTGATAAGGCTATTAAAAAGAGTAATTTTGTAGTCAAGATGTAGCCAAGAGCCAGTCGTTTGGCTAACCAAGATGAATGAAGACAACGGTTACAGTCCGATAATTTTAATGTTGCCGGTGAACCATGGCCAATATGATCTCGGAAGAGAAATTCGTACTCCTTGTTATAATGTGCACTCAGCTAGCCATGACTATCATCGCTGGGCTTACAGTGCTGCCAGCGGACTGGTACAAATGCAAACTATCGATACTAGCGTACATTCTCCTACGGGAAGAGCAATAGAAAACGAGTTTATTTTTCATCGTTGATTTTGTTGTGCCATTAACATAATTTTGAAACCTTCCAGTTTGGCGCGGAAGACTTGCAACTTGCTTGTTTTTTTTGTCGCTTTATGACCACGATTGTAATTTGGAGAAAGTTTAAAGTTGTCCATCGGTTTGATCACTGGGTGCGAAGCTGTCATTAGAAGGGTCATTAAGTAACTATTCACCTCACTGTTCAAATATAATAAGTGTGGCTTGTTTTCACATTTCAAAGAAACTGTTCTGTTAGGTACACTTTGACCCAAATAAAAGTAGCTAAGAAAGGTCGAAAACAAACCTACTATGTTCTCTTAGGGCATTGGCAGTTTAAGGTGACGTTAAGTACGAAACGTTTCCGGAAGTGGTGTATGAGATGAAGCTTTTTATTATCATAGATGTTTCGGAACATTGGAACAGAATGGGCCATGTTAAGCACTTTGTTTTTTTGGTTAAGTTTTTTTTGAAATATAAGTATAAGAAAGATCAAATTTCGTATTAAAATTAATTATCCAAGAAATTTCATTGTATTCAAGTTTTTTTTTGTTTCCATAGTGACGGCGAATACGACATGGCCGTAAGAAATTCATTTGACGGATATGTTATTTAGTGGCCGAGTCTATTCGACATTTATTTTAACTGAAGTTTATTGTTTAAAAAACTACAGTTCAGCTAATGCACTGTTTATTGAAACAACCAAATCTTTCGTGAAGTTCGAGTGAAATTATCAGCAAAAAGGTGTTTGATTGTGTGTCGTATCAAGTGGAAACTCATCGATTGATTTGTAATGAAAATGAATACAACTACTTAAATTGATACGCTCGTGCATTTTAGTGCTGCACAATTGGTGCACAAGGTGAATAAGGAACGATGGGAAACATTATGAGTAGTGGTGATTCTACGCTACCCAGACAGCAGACACGAGAGCGTGGTGGACGCTATCGAACGAGACCGCAAGATCCTCTGGATTACACTACCTCCAAACGGTGCTACTTTGAGGATGATGTCGAGAGTTATAAAAATACTCACTCAACTTATGACAATAGGCAACAATCACCAAACCAGGAAAGCTCTCGGATGTTGTTCTTGCTGTACCTCATTCATAGAACGTGGAACGTTGTTGTAGATAGCGTTGATAACAAAGGAAAAAAGTAAGTACAAAGCAATAGGCAGTATAT
Organism: Anopheles epiroticus; assembly: GCA_000349105.1. NCBI lineage: Eukaryota > Metazoa > Arthropoda > Insecta > Diptera > Culicidae > Anopheles > Anopheles epiroticus. The sequence goes on along the minus strand of KB671828.1, from coordinate 74,759 downwards.
TATTTCATTAAGATTAGAGAATCATCTCATCTACGATATCGAAAATAATTTTAGGATACACTAACAGGGTTTCATAAAAGCCCAACGTAGTCCAATTCGGAAAGAGCAAGGTAGATTTTGATATAGTGAGGTGTTATAAAAACTAATAAGTTGTAAAGGTAATCTGCGATACGAATTTCATTAAAAATACTGCTCTTATACGCACATTTTTGTTTGAAAATGATGGTTTAAACTCCTGAACATTTTTTCTCAATTGATTTGTACAAAATATCAGCATGACTTTCTGTATATTTTAGCTTAAAACTTGACGAGAAATGTAAACTGTTTTTGATACGCCAATTGATGCCTCAAATTAGAATAATTTACCCTTGGAGCCGTCCAATTTCTAAAACTGCGTGTCTTCGAATCAATCGAAAGCAGTCAACCTTTATTACGCTCAACAAGCAGTATAGCAAAAATATGGACATGCGGTACGCTTTATACATCCCTTATTGCGGATATTCAAAAAAGTCAAAGGTTAAAAGTCTCTCCGGAGAATTTGTTTTATGTATTCCATGTCGTTTGTAAAACCCAAGATTCTATAACAATGAAGGTAAATAGGAGTTAACATTTGATAGCAAAAGGATATATTTTTTACTATCTTGAAAATAAGTATTTAATAACATTTTAATCAATATGTTGAGTTCATAAGGGTACAGTTTAAGGCATATATCATTCTTTAATAGTTGTTTCTGCGAAAAAGTAAGCATTTTGATAATTTTTTTTGATGAAAAAATAAAAAAACACGTTTTTTTATTTGGGGCAAAATGGGCACTCATGCATGGGAAAAATGGGATGATTGTTTTGAAAAAAGTTACGATGTGGTAGAGGCAGCATCAGAAACAATTCTGATAGTTAGTTTATGAAAGAATAGTGCTAAATATATAGTGGTGCAAGTATGTTAACATTAACATTGCGCAATTATTTAAATAGTTACTGTTTAAGACTGTAGTGAGCTTTTAACTCCCACAGAATTCTCGCATCATGTATTTTTTGCATAAAATTTATCGAATCGTATAATTATTTATGGGCCGGCTCGGTGGTCTAGTGGTAACGGCGTAAGGCTGTCAAAAGGCCCGTCGCCGGTTCGAATCTCATTGACTGTCCTGCTATGGGTACACTAAATCACAACCCCCCATACGCAGGATGAACAATCTTGATATGGATGGGTACACTCAGTCACAGAAAGAGCCAAAGCACATTAGTGCTCTGGTTAGACCCTTGACCCTGGGTTGTTGTGCCACCGAAGAAGAAGAAGAAAAAGAAGAATAATTATTTATGGTTTTTATTTCGATTGAACAAATGTGTTTCAGTTAGTTATGCGATTAATAGAAAATTTATTTCTTTTACCAATTTTTTACCCGTAGTGACGGCCAGGCCGTATTGTGGTCTTTTACCAATATCGTTTGTGAAAAGAAGATCAAACATGTTAGAAGCGCAAAATAGATAAATTAGTTTTTTAAAACAAGTTAAAATATAATAAGACGAAACAGATTTAAAAATATCGTTAAACTCAATGCATTGCTAAAAACATACCAAATTGTAATACCAAATACTTAAAACAAAGAAAATATTTCACGCTGCGTGCCATAGAATTGTGCCTGTTATCTAAACACAGATGTTGGAGTCCATTGTGCTCTAATGGTTTGACTTTTCATTTTTAGTTTATGCCCATTTTGCCTCATCGGTATGCCCATTTTATGCCGAATCGCAAAAAAATTAGATAGAAAAAATGGTTTTTAAGTATTTCATCTCTTAATAATGTGAAAAAAGTGTATTTGGCTGAAATTAAAAAAAAAAACTATAGTCTAAAACCCTTAACGCGCCCCTATTGCCCCGTGTTCTCTTAAATGTTAGAATCATTTGAACTCACTAACAATAAATTAAACGTAGCCAAAAATACCACATTTCACATGGATAGAGTTCTTACCAAACATGTTGGAGGTAAAAGCCGGAAGTCCGCTGCAAGTCCCAGTGATATCTAATGAACGTTTGTACCAACCGCAGAGTTTTAGATAGATTTAGGGTTAGTAGTATCTTTCCCGCGCGTTTGACTTAATTACTTGATCATCGTTATTCACTTTCAATTTCTGCTGTGGTGAATTCATTTTCATCTTTCCCTTTTGCGCTAGTTTCAAGTAAGCCGTATGTAACATGCTTGAATTTTTTGTTTGTGTATGCAAAGGCTCTTCATTCTTCAAATTATTTTTGCGCTGGGCATAGACCGGACAAACGGTCGATGGTAGATTAAACTAACATTGTACAGTAGCGGTAGTAGGAAGACGAAAAGGCAATGATCGATGGAAACCGGTTTCACCCCATAATGTAGCATGCAGATTAAATGCAATAAGTATAGCATTCGCTGAAAGAAAGTGTGGAACAAGTAGGAAGTGAATGTACCATGTGCATGCTTCAGGTTCAAGAGAGAATGATAACTGACAACTGTTGAAATAGCGCTTTATAATTTGATTGTTGTAACACTTGTAAATTTTTTGACAAATTTTATGAGCTTGCTGGAAATATTTTATAATAATAAATAATAATAATAATAATAAAAATAATAATAATAATAAAAATAATAACAATAATAATAATAATAATAACAATAATAATAATAAGAAAAATAATAAAAATAATAATAATAATAGTAATAATAACAATAATAATAATAATAAGAAAAATAATAATAAAAATAATAATAATAATAATAAATATAATAAATAATAATAATAATATTAGCACGATAGCCAGGTTTTTAGACTTTATCTCCTGGCTTATTTATTTTTTCGTTTTTAAAATATTTTTTTCCGTATTGACGGCCAGGCCGTATTGTGTGACTAAGTGTACACATCCATAGCAAAATAGTTAATCCTGCGTATGGGGGGTTGTGATTTAGTGTACCCATAGCAAGATAGTCCGAATGAGATTCGAACCGGCGACGGGTCTTTTAAACAGCCTGCGACATTAAAACTGGACCACCGAGGTCCAATTGGGTTCCAATTATTTTCATTACATTCAAATAGTCTTTTACATTATTTTAATAGTTTTTCCATGTTGTTGGTTCAAGCGTGTTTGTAATAGTGTTTAATATATAGTACTATTTTCATTTTGACCTGTCCAAGAACCTAACAAGATCCTCTTCTTACACTTATACATAAACTACATACAAGAACAACAGTTTATGTGATAATATAATCAATTAAGCATCAATTAGATATTAAACATAATATTCGAATATCAGTAAATTATTTGAGAACTATTTAAGAAAATATCTAATAATTTATCCTGCTTTGTAGTAGCGTAGTTTGTAGCAGACGCGTTTGCAGCAACTAACACATTAGTACATATTACTTTGCAACATCCAAGGGTGGATAGGACAGGAAGGAAACTGCCTGTTACATGTGGTGAAACCGATAGAGAAATGAGTTGAAACGTGTTTTGCAGGAAGGAAGCATGTACTGCACGACAATTTCGTTCCAATGATAAAGAGGTTGTTTGTTTTCTACTTGTATGTAACACCCAAAGCAATACAAGTTGTTTTCACATACATTTGGAAATATTTATGCATAAAAAACAAGAATACAACAACTGGGTTTTAATTAGTATGGATATTTTAAAGCGAGTAAAACATCAAACGATATGCTAACAAACGAAATAACATACGAAAAACAACCGTGAAAAACTTCCAACAATTCGCATTATACATTATACTAAAGTTACGATTCAAAAAAGATCATTATACAAGAATCTATAAGAAACGGAAACTATCGTACATTTCAGAACGCGCCTGGGTCTGCCAGACGACACAAGAGCCCCGGAATATTTGTACGAAGGACGCACCGACCTTAATCTTACCGATTTTGACGATGAATCGAGCATGTATGGATCACAGTACACGTTCTGCACTTGCAGTTTCTGCGAGGAAGAATCAGATCGCAGTCCATTTAACAACGTTCCTGGCAATCGGTTTTCGTTTTGTGAGAGGTAAGCTTATGCTTTAAGCCCATCTTATTTTCATTATAGTTACAACTTTTTCGTGTACTATACAGTATTACCATACATGCACAACATGTTAGGAAATAATCATTTCCGGTGAACTTGTTATAGTTATTTTATTGCAAAACCGCAATTTAATGCAAAGCCTGCTATCTTATTCAATTACTACTAACTACTGCACTGTAAAATATATACCAATGTTGACAAAATGTCAGGAAAATGGTGAAAATTCAAAACGTTTGATTTTTGACATACAGAATATGCAGGTCTAGGGAAAGATCCAATTTATAGGATACTTCACCAGGGGTCGGCAAAGCCCGGCCCGCGGGCCAAATCAGGCCCGCCAGCTGATTTAATCCGGCCCGCGAGAAAATAATTGTTCGAGATTTTTGTTTGACAGTATTGAGATTTTCTACGCAAACAGACCTACGAAATGAAAAAAAAAATAATAAAATAACACGATTAAATATTAAATAAGGATTAAATTTAGCAGTACTAGTAAAATTTCTAAACTTCGAGCAAGATTAACAATTTAAAAAAAAAACTCTAGTTACCAGTTATTCAAAATTTGTTTGGATATCTGGCCCGCAGGTTAGGGCCTGGATTTACCATCTGACCCTTTACGAGAAAAGTGTGCCGGTCCCTGGTGTAGACAATCGAAAATGATTGTTGTTTTACGGCTTACCTAGTTATACGCGATCCATTATGAACGCTTTTCGATGAATGAAAGCGTTTTTCAAACGAAACAATCGAAATTAGGTGCATTATTTTGAACCTCTAAGGATATTTGGGTACAGATCGGAACATGATCGGAACGTTAAGGCCGATTGGAACGATCGGAACGGTCGGATCAAAACGATGGAATGAATGTTCGGAAGTAAAACATGTATGTAGTCGATAGAGAACTTATCGTTCAACCAGTCAAGGCTTAGAAAAATACCAATATGTTTAATTTAATCCCTTAAGAGCCTAGTTATTTACAAAAAATGTATTGCACTAGTTCCTTATCCCGGTAACTAACACATATGCTGGGTATGTTCAATTCTTCTTGGGTGACACAACCTCCGTTGGAGGCTTACCAAAAGGCTTACCAAAGCACCATATGTGCTATGACTTTTTTCTGTAACTTATAGTCTATTCATAAAAGGATAGTCCAATCAGTCCAAATTGGGATTCGAGATAACGTAGGGCCCTATGACAGGACTACGTTATTACCACTAGAACACGGATCCGTCCTGAATCGATTATACAGTCGTATTAGTTTATTACAATTTTTGAATGATTTTTGTAAGTCTTCAATCAAGCATAAACAGCAATACGGCCTGGCCGTTTCTACCGAATAAAAAAAAACAAGTATGAACGACATTTAGTTTGTGCAATGTGGTTTTTGAATCAGCCGCCTAGCTGACTTTCCTGGTTGCATACCTTACAGCCTAAATGTATGCAACTACGATACAACAACACGGAAATTGTTGAAACTTTTCATGATTGAAACGCTTATAGAAAGCTTTCTTTGCCTTTTTCGATGTTGAACGTTTCGAAGCCTTTTCAAAGGGAGTTTTCTACTCATTGCTTGGAAAAGAACAACGCTGCTATTTACTGTTTTTTCTTGCTTTATTTGGCGCAAAATTTGAAC
>KB671828.1:28610-66147 GCA_000349105.1 Anopheles epiroticus | reverse complement strand
CTTGTTTGTAAACAAACCATAGTTTTGCAGCCGTTTTGACAGTTGACGAAACTACTAGATCGATAAATATATTGGTCGGTATCATTTTATAGACTGGGAAATAAATTTCGTTCGCGATACCAATTCGAGTAGATAAATGTATTGGTCAATATAGCCAAACCAGTGGTTAATTTTTATCGACTGCTTTCGCGATAGGTCCCATTGTTAGGACAATGTAAGGAAATAGGGGAGCTGGATCCATAAGCTAAGTGCACGAAACTCAACTGGAATCGGCTCTATTGGAATCGTCGACACAACTCTTTCTCAATATGCACATTCACGATTGAAATATGTTGTGTTTTTGTTTTTTTTTCAATTCTTACACAAAGTAGCTATCGTTTGTAGGAAGAAGTATTCGTGTAGATAAAAAATCAATATACTTTACCAACTCCAGAAGAATACTTTCCTCGACTATGTCGATGCAATTGTGCTGCCCATGCAGTTTAATTTCAGTTGATGAGAACCCAACAGGTAAAGAATCTGTTTGAAGTCCATTTTTTGTATATTTTTGTAACACTAAACACAGAACACTTCGGAGAATACAAGTAATTTTGAAGATTATCGTAACAAACTTCGAGATATATGTAGCGAGGCATGCAACAGACGAGAAGCATATGCTTCAAAAGCTTTGAGCATGTTGCTCTCGTTAGCTTACCGTTTCTCAGTTTAGTGGCAACTACAACCCTGGGTGTTTTCCAGTTCTCTTCATCATACAGATAGTGCTCACAACAAGCAACCAAGTCTCTCTTCATATTTGCTACATCAAGCAGGAAACCTTCGTAAGGAAAACGCACTCTTTCCCTGTTGTGACTATGTGCCAGTTTAGTTCGTTCGCTCTCTTGCTCTCTTGTAAAAGTGGAAAATAGATCAGTAGTCTGGCAGCAATGTAATGATCAAGAGAGCTTCAGTATTAGTTGGTTTGTTTGGGCGATTGAATGAGCGAAGGTCGCTCCACAGTCCATATTATTGAAGTTTACTGTGCGGTGTGTGCGCCTGGGTGTAGCAACAGTTATTGCGGGTTCATCGCTTGGTGTAGAGTTGAAATTGTTTATTGTTAAAACGGCCAGCTGGTTTGAATATGGCAGTAACTCATACGATGATACAAGTTTGTGCAAAATTGAACGAATCAGAAGGCTGCTAGATCCAAAGGATAATAGCGCTTCATTGTGCTGGTGTGCTAGAAGTGCAAAAAATAAAAGTTCAAAATCAAGATAGTGTAAAGAATTGGTTAACTATCACAAATGAAATTTAAAAAAGTGTCTGGATAAAACGTCGTCTGGTAGTAGAAAAAATTTCGTTTTTGTGATTGATGAAAATTGTATCAAAAACAAATTGCATGTACGGTCTTCATCTCGTGGTTTAACGCCTACCGCTATAAGTACCTAATGTTTGATTGAAGTTTGCGGTGGTACAATTTTGAGGTTTCGTGTGTGCGGTGGCAATGCAATAGATGATATATGGTGCAAATACTCCCGTTAGTTTTCAGCTCAAGCGGTCAGATAACCGTTATTGGCAGTGATTCAGACAACGAATGTTTCGCCAACTTGAGTGAACACAATGCTTTAGTAATTGACTATTTGTGATATTCTCAGTCAATGCAATAAACAACTGCAATAAAAAAGCGAGAAAACCGATCCAATAATAAAGCTAACGCCTTCCCCGACGAAGGCAGCAGGTAATGTTTCAAAATTTTCACATCTTAAGAATCATAATTATTGTTGAATGAAAGGCCATTGCAAGGTCGATGATTTTGCAAGCATTACAAGTATTTTGCACAGTTATTGTTTTGTGGTTTTAATGCAGGCTGATCTAGAAAAGTTTTGAATATGTTAATGTTTTTTTAGCACCTTACATGATATAGTTTCAAATAATTCATTTACTTAAAATGTTTGTAAAAATGTGTACGTAACATTGTACTATTCGTCTAGATTTTTTTATTGTAAGCCATATTTGCAGTACGCCGCCGCATCATAAATTCAGAAGCCAATTTAACAACCCTTAATATCAGGATTAATTAACATTTCGCTCCGTGTCAACAGTGCCGAAACTGTCCATTTTGGGGTAGACGCTTCTTCTTTCCCAATTTAAAACTCTCGTTATCAAAAGATTTTCTCTCGCTTTATTTTTGCAGAAGCTTTTACTCTGTCAGGGTGAATGCTATTTTTCAATTTCTATTGCTCGTTGGCGGAGAAAAGTGGCAGAAAATTAGAATTGGTAATTTTTATCTTCAATTATTGCTTTATAACGATGCTGCTATTCCAATTTTTTGTGTGTGATACACAGTAGCACGAACGCACTGTCTAACACTGGGAAAGGAGAAAATAGAGTTTCGTATATTTTATTACCTCGCCATTCAGTGTCTCTAATCCGAGGGCTACAATTTTAATAATTCAGAACCTTGTTGCGGTAGTCTTGTTGATGGATAGCAAGAAAGAGAAAACGTCAGAATTTTATTGAGTTTTTGTGTGAATTTGTTTTTGCGGTACTCAAAGAAAATATTTGTACAAAATTAGGAGGTCATTTTAATGATTAGGAATTACACACAAAATTAGGAGGTCATCAAAAGCATTGATAAAAAACTACACACCAATACAAAGTATGTAACAAAGTTAAGGTAGTACATAAGTTTTTGATGATGATGACACTGAACTACAACCGAAATAAAAACATTTAGTTTGGACAAATAACATCAAAATATAAGCTTTTCCTATACAAAAAAATAGACGTCTGCTTCACAACTTAAACCAAAGCTTCGATAAAAACATGCCAGTTTCCACATTTTTGAGTTGGGCTTCTTCTATCATCCTCTTTCGTCTGTTGCCTTGCAAAGGTTTGGGTGTCATGGTGCAATGAACGTTTCCAGCTCGTAAGCTAACTCAACCGGAATGAAAATGTGCAAACTTTGACGCCAAAGACGGACATCTTGCTTTGAAACGACAACGCTAGTGAGAGGTTTAGTACCACCGTACTATAATTTGATAATCGATTGCTTTGCGTAGCGGACCGCGTCCGAGGTGAACAGACAGCGGTGCGCAGTAAATAAAACAGCAATAAATGAAGACCTTTTATCACTCCATTTACAACCCCCGAAACGTTTCCGTTCTCCTTGATATTATATTGACACACTGTTGATCGTATACGTCTATCGCCACACTTAGCGCATCGTTGACTAATTTAAAGGGTAAAGTTTTACCTACCAAAATGAAGCCACTGATTGACAAATGACAAATCGGATTGCCTTTCACTAGAACCGGAAAGACAAACATCCGTCGCCCTCGAACATGTTCGTCCCCGGTCTAAACCGGTCATGTTTGAAAAGCCTTTGAAAAAACAACTTTTATGCAAAGTTTTGCACCCTGAAACTAATTCTCTCCAGTCTTCCATCCGGCTGATAGTTTTATGCAAACTCTGCCGGCATGAAATCACCATGGGCATTTTGAATGATTTCCCCGTTTTCCGGCATTACTAACCAAAGTATTACTATTTCTACGATGCATCCCCACAAAGACTTGCGATGCAAAAGCTAGGTTCAGCCATTTCCACTGCACCAGTTTAATTGCTTTGAGTTATGCAAAGAAACAACCCAGCTAAAAATGTAGCTCCTAGCTGAAAAGGGAAGCAAACATAGAGGAAACAAAAGAAGAAAAAAAAGTAACGCAAAGTAATATTTGCAGTCTTTTTTTTTGCCTCACCCGTGAGTTTTCCTGCTTCCGTGAAAGTAAAGGTAGCGTCTAGTATTGTTGTTAGGCTGCCGTACGTTGAAGCTCCCGTTTGATAAATCGAGCGCATCGTGTGGTGCGCAGTGCGCAGCCGAAATGTGGTGTGTAGCGTAGTTTCTGAACACCGGTAGGAGTCACGATTCGCGCTAAGTTTTCCATGGGTTTGCTTCTACGAATGCATTGATACGTTTGAGTAACTTCCTTCCAAATGGTACGAACAAAAAGTAAGCAGTGCGTAAAGCTCATTAATGCATTTATGTTTCGTGTTGGCACTGCTGGCGTCGGCATTTTTTGAAACTCGGAACGGGTTGGAACTGTAGTAAAGTGGAGCGCAGGTTTGAGCCCGCGGGCGAACTGCGAGGATGGTTTTGTTTGGAGCTAAAAAAAAACTCCAAAAAAGCTTTTCTTAAAATTAGGTTCCTTCAATTGCTATTCTATCACAAGTAGCTGAAGCACAAAATGAATTACAATTCATAAACATTTATTGTTCACTTTAATCACTTTTTGTAGTTAAAAGTGATCTTTTGCAAAGTGTTGTGCGTATTACAATAAAATATTTGTTTCCATACAAACTAAGACAGACACACTGTAGCCTTTCCAAATGCTCGAATATCTGTTTAGAAGCTTTCGTCTTTAACATGGCCGTCCTGGAGATTTTCTCTGCTAATGAGAGCATGCGCGCGGAAATGTTGAACATGACTTGAACATGTCCCTGACGCCGAGTTTACGTATAGCAGATGGCGCAGAAAAGAAAACATCATTTGCATCCCTCATACGATTTTCGGGGGGTAATGTTTCAGTTATGTATGCTGTTTTTCCTGTTTTCCTGTTTTGCAGCCAAATATTGTCCACGCTTTCAACAATATATTGAATGCTTCCTGTACAAGTTGGTTTTGTTTCGCTTCCCTACCGTTCTTTCATTTTAATTAACAGACGATAAGAGCGCGGATTTACCAATACCCTCAAATTTAATCAGCGATTTTCAGTTGATGACTTGCGGTACACGGTCAGAACAGGGAGTACGCTTTTATGTCACAATCAAAAAAGAAATCCAGTTTCTGCTTAAAACGCGTCACTCAAAAACTTGTTTGTGCGTGGCTTAGGTGTTTTTCAACATGCAACCGCCGGTGAAAGGTACGACAATGTGTAGAGCAACATTCATGAAGCAAAAAAATCGCCCATCATTTGGGTTTCTCGTGTAGCTGCTGAATTTGAGCAACCTATTTGAAAGTTGTTGGTGTAAGATTTTGGCGAAAGATTGCGTTTGCAAGAAATCAATAACACCCGCCTCGTTTTCATTGCTCTGGCGACAAATCGCTTATTAGCAATGGTCACCAAACGAAGCGCAGAAAATTTAATCCAGGGCAGCAAAAATACGTCTTGAGTGATATTAGATACACATTTACGTTAGGTTAAAGTGATTAGATTTGGCACCTGCCTGTTAGTGGTTAATAGGCAGAGCATTTTATCTCACATCGACGAATTACTTAAACGTGCGTACACACAGCGAAACGGGAAACTTTGCGTTAATTACATTGTTCGTATTAAATGTATCTGATGCCCTTTCGTTGTTTTCAGGCGCAAAGACAAATTAGGTATCACATTTGTTAGTAAAAAAGCAAACGCAAACGGCTTTACAAAACGTTCCAATAGTTTCATGAAAAGCTTTACCGCGTCTTATTGAGAAAACGACACCACGGAGGTTGAAAAAAGATGTGTAATGTTAGACTGCAGGAAGTAAATAAAACGAAATAGCATGGTATGGTGAAGAAAAAGTAAAATAAACAGTAACGTGTTACTGTCGGTTTCAGGCCTAATCGTTTAAGGCAGTCCGCATCTAGGTGAAGTATGCAGACTCCGTTAGCTTCGAAATCGCTTTTGTGAGAGGAAGTATGGAAACAAAGCCAAGCAACTAGCCTCTCTTGCTGTACGCAAATGCAAACTGTGCCTCGTTTTGTGGCTCCCGATATCGTAAGCTTTTCTTTAATGTTTAAAATCAATCAAACAAAAAGTATTGTCCGTAATACCAGAGCTGATATTGAATAACAAACTACTCATATTTTTAACAAGGTCTATAAAGGATAACAGATCGATGCATGTAAAGTAAAATGACAGAAAACCGTGGGAAAGAAAAATGACATTTTCATATAAAAGCAAATCATAGCATGCGTTGGATTTTCACAAGGGCATTTGTAGTGTTCGGAGCAATATTTGTATGAAAAAGTGCAGGGTCGAGAGTTTTTTTCTGCTGTTAACTTTTTCATAAAACCGATCCGTGTGTTTATTAAAAGGAAAGTGAATAGGATCAACTGTGAAAAAGCCATTCGAGTGAGCTAACACGTTCGACGCCGTGTATGCAAAACGAATAATTATCGATTAGGTCCAGTATCGAAAAACACAGTTTGTTGGTATATGATTTAATGTTTGGCAGAACTGTTCTTCTTGGATGGTACAACAACTCTCAAAGCCTATTAACACCACTAATTTGCGTTGACTGTTTTTCTGTGAAATAGTTGTACCAATAGCATAATAGGATTTGATACAACGTCGACCTTTACGATAGGCCTACCTCGTTATCACCTGATCACCGTATCGACTAAACAGACTATGGCTATGATCGATAAATTTGATCTCCCAAAATTGCAATGCTAACATGAAACAAGAAGAAATAAGATGAAGTTTTTGTAAAGCTAAATTATTTAAGTTTCTTGTTTTTATTCCCAGTAGTACTAGTTTGCATTAATTAACTATTTCAACACCATTTTATTTCTCTAAAATGTGATAAAGAAACGATAAAAAAGGACTAATCAAATCCTGATAATGTAATATGCATATATTAATGAACTTCTCCCAAAAGAAGACATCTAGAAAACAGTTAAAAATACATTTGAAGGGTATATTATCCGACGAAGACGACTTAATCGAAAAGGGTTTGGCCAGCAAAGTCGCGTAATTAAGTACGCCTAAATATGAGTGCAAGATGTTACGCTGATCTCGTTACATTTACGTGCAAATAAGCTTAAACTAGTAGTGGTGTTTGTTCTGATTATATAGAGCTTCCCAGCCGAGAAGGTGCCTTTGCGTTCTGTCTTCTACTTATTTATGGGATTCTTTCTCTCGGCCACTGACACTGATGAACCAACAGTGAACCGTGACAATTTCATTAAGCGTGAGACCATAAATTGTTAAACAACTTTTTGCACGCTGGTGGAAGGTGCTGGGTTCATTAATCTACAGTTCATGCGAACTCCTCTTCTCAGGAAGCAGATGGTTCCTTCCATAAAGGTTCTTGCGGGAACTGGATAAGGTCCAACTGCCATACACAGAATAACAATAGTGTGAAAAGAATATTCAAATCTATACACACCTGGGGGCTTGGGAAATCGTAAAACAGTACTACCATGGAGCATAATAGCTATGCAGCACCGTGCCGTGCCCGCTAAAAAAAAGGCTCGTGCTATCTCTTAAAACCACACATTAAAAATGTTGATGAGAGTTTTTGCATCGTGCTATTCTGTGCCTCGGAAGGGACTTTTTAACGAATAGTTTCGTTCCGTTGGGTGGCTTTCACTTGAGTACAAACCTCCAACTTAACAAGCAGTAAGAATTTACCACCCTTAGCTTACGTGAACAAGGTTGGAAGATTTTCGTTTTGTTTTGAGACGAACAGAAAACCAAGATTCGCTGTTAGAGACTCGCGACGCCCAGCAAACGGTTATCGTTTCGGTTGAAGAATCACTGAGTGATCTGCGGGTATGGAAGGGCCCTTGTCAAGTGAGAGTCGTTGGGGATGCCTGCAATGTGTAAATTAAAGCATTTGTTTTAGCAACTGCTTGTCCCTTTTGTTAATTAAAGAATGTATTGGTATTGAAAATATGTAACAATACACGTGTTCTTTCAACAAAATTTTTATAAAATATATTGTCAAAACGTTTCTTAAGCTTTGCCTTAAGGTTTGCCTCTTCAAGAGGACTGAGGCAGGGGGATGGTTTTCATGCCTTTTTTTAGATTTAAGACAGAGACTCAGCGAGTTGGTCTTCAGATCAACGTGTCAAAGACCAAATACATGCAGGGAGTAGGGTCCAGGGATAGTACACCAGATATCTTTTCCTGTATCACCATGGACGATGACACTATGTAGGAGGAGGGTTCCTTCGTGTACCTCGGATCTCAGGTCACAGGTGACTCTAATACGTCCTTGGTAATTCTGGGGTTATGGCCTACGTTAGTGGCTGCGATCCAGTCGAGTCTTCAGGCGAACTAAACTGACGCTCTACCGAACTCTAGTAAGGTCCGTTGTGCTCTACGGACATGAGACATGGACCTTACTGGAAGGGGATTTACGCGCACTTGGTGTGTTTGAGCGGTAGGTGCTACGTTCAAATCTTCGGTGGAGTACGTGAGGCAGATGGCGGCTGGAGAAGGAGGTGGAGCAACGAGCTGTACGAGCAGCTCGGTGAACCTCCGATTGGAATCCTGGAGAAAATCGGGAGACAAAGATGGCTGAGACATATCATACGAGGACAGACCTCCTAGATCGCGAGGACAGACCCAGCTAGAGAGGTCATCGAAAGGGACGCAACAGGCACGCGGAGGAGAGGGGTGCAACTAGTACGGTATCTTGACCTGGTCGAGGCGGACTTGCGGATCGGAGTCTCGAATTGGAGAACAGCAGCAAAAAACCGGGCGTCATGGTGCAATAAGTTGTAGAGAACAGCAGCTTCACGGCATGAGTCGACTAACGGCTCTAGTCCGTTTCATTAATTTATCTTTACGTTTCTTAAGCCGGTCTACAATATTTATTGATTTGAAGCTAAAAAATCTATTGCTTTGCTTGGGGATTTTTCGGGATTTGATTGATTGATTTTGGGAAAGATATTTCCGATAACCGGAAACTGCTATTATTTCTGGTGGTTAAGCGGTGGGATCGAATCGATCGTCCGTAGTAATTATTACCAAATTGACTCTAACGTTTGTCATACCTGTTTGTTTGTTTTGCTATCATTTGTTGCTTTTTATTCGACCTTTTCCTTCAACTGAGTGTAGAAAGTGAAACCATATTCCTCGTAGAAATTGTCTGGAAACAATTGCCAAGTCCGTCACACAAACACAAATAACTTTAGCAGTACCTTCATATGGAACACCCTGGCTAGCCTAATCGAGGCGAGAAGCAAGTTGAGCACTTGTTAGAGTCACAATAAGCACGTTGCTTACATTATTCAAAGCAATACCGAATGCAATGAGCTACACCTCATTATTAATAGATGCATGGTTCAAGTGAGGGTAATAAGCATAAACACATTTTCCCTATTTCGTTCCTCGTGCACTGATCATGCTTTACATTTCTCAGCTTTAAAAGAATGGTATGCACTGGTGGCAGTGAAAGCTTTGCGAATTAAAATGGTGCGGTACAATATGCGCATATGCATGCAATGTGCAAGAAGTAGCGCTAATTACGAGTTATCGCTCTTTTTTATTTACTATTTCGATTAAATGAGCTCACGCCATCTTGGGTTTTTTTTTTGTTCTTTGGAGTAATGACATTCGCGGCGCATGGATGCCTTCTTATAGATTAGTGTTGGGAATTTCGTTCCGCACCGAATAGGTTCGTTCCATTCCCCCGATACCTAGGTTCGAAAAAAAAATCAGGGTAGATGTTTTGCACCCACCATTTGGTGATGTTGAAATCCTTAAAACCTACAATATAACTTCACCTTCCTCCTGCTTTTTAATGTGCTTTCAGCTACATGACCTTGCAACGAGAGCCATACTGGAAGAAGGCAAACAGGTGATAACGACTGTCGGATTGTTTCTCGAGAAGCTTTATTCTTTCTTAATAAGATCTTTAATCTTATTAAGAATTTGATTTTCCGTAGGACAACGGCTGTCTGTATATCACGATATTGTTGTACAGACGATACTCTCCTTTCACAATAACACTTTTCCCACATGGAAACCCGCTCATAAGTAGGGTTAAAAATACAACACAGCTACATCAATTTGAGAAATCATTTACACTCTCTATGAACACCGAATATCCATGTACCACGATATTATAAAAAAGGTGGGATGTGTGTAAAAAAAAATGTTCTTGCTACTGCACACAAACATTTTTTTTTGAACGAGAAAGAATACCTCACACTATTTCATGGTGGACTTTTGCTCTTTTCTTTCAGCACCAGTGTATTGGTCTATATTCTAACCATTCCGAATATAGTAGAGAACGAATCAAAAAGGTTTTTAATTGTTTATTTCTGGAATGAGAAAGTTCATTAAACCTACTAGGTTCGTTCCGTTCCGTTCCGAAAAAATGGAATTTTTCACTATTATAGATGTTCACTATATTATATATGCCTAACAGTCGAATACTTTTACTTTACCAGCTTTTAAAACATAAAAATGAGCATGTGTAATCCAATTGTTAAAGATTAAGGATATCTTTACTGGCTAGCAATCAACCGATATAGTGGGTAGTATCGATAGGGACATGTCAGGATGCAGAGAGGCCGTGCGTAGATTTTAAGACTTTGTTAGTAAAATATTAAATTGCAGCATTATTGACAGCCCAAATCGTGCAAATCGTGCGGCTCATACAGCTATTAGTGCAAATTGTTGCATATAGAAAGTATTTGGTAGACAGTGGCATTATCTCACACCGCTCTAATTGTGTGTTTTTTCGTCGCTAATACATGAAGATCACGCACAGCATCGGTTGCACGATCTTCACAAAGCTATAAAGCTCGTTGCAGTTCTATTGAAACAACGCAGCCAAAAACAAAAAAAATGCTCCTTTCTCGATAATCTCTCTTCAAAGCAGATCGTTCGCTAATGGACCAAAAAGACCTTATTAGGCGAGCTGCGAATATGTTTTTTTTTACACTGTTCCGCAGTTTTACACAAAAGATGCGCCCCCATAGGTGTGCCACAAAATGTGGCCGGGCAAGCGGGGAGGCGATAATATGTTTCGTCTCAACCGTTGCCTTTTGTTTCTATCTTCACACAGTGGTAAGTGCTCGCGGTTCGACAATAAGGCGTCTGGCGATATTTTGGTTGATGATCAGGTGGAAGTTGCGGTACTGCATGTGCGTCACAGCAAGTTCGTTTTCGAGTTGTCGATGCCGTCGGTACGTGCGGCAGATAGGTGTGTGTTTAGTGCGGTTGGACGCAATTTATCTTTTCTTTTTCTTTTTTTTTCGTTTTTTGGCCGCATGATAATGAGCGGGTTCAATGAATGTTGCAACATCGGGGAATTTAGTTTTTGCATTTTGAGCTCAAGTGCAACATAGACATATATACGTTTTTGAATGTTGGATATGGATATTTTATTATGTGATCATACTGTAACTTTTATTAGCACTCTGCGCTTTCAAACATTTATAGGATTTACTGTATCCGATTAACCATTTTATTTATTTATTTAAACATAATCATTCAATACAGGCTTAAACTGAGATCGATTGGCAACCAAAGCAATTCAACTTAAGTTAAGCACTTTATGTAACACATTACCGATTCTTATGATTTTCTATCATTATTTCAACACGCCTGCAACACACCCCATAAACTATGCTGCACCTCATTAAATATTTAAACTGACGTACAACGACCCTGTGCTGTACGGACTTTCATAAAACTAATAGCCCAAACAAGAAGGCACAATACACATTTTTGCCTCATTTCCGTACCAACCTACCTCCAATCGTGGGGGTGCGTTCATCCATCCGCGGTCAATGCCGCGGTACGTACGTTTATCACTCCTGCAGCTACAGTACGTTCGTTGGCATGTTGCGCTGTTGTTGGATTGATTAGAGAAATTTTTGATTCACGGCGGAGATCGATCGAGACACGGTTCCGTTCCGGAGAGCGAGCTGATCAGTTGTAGCACCAGCAGTATGTTCCGCCTGCCGACAAGTGATGTAAAGAGTTCAGTTCACTTTTGGTTTCGAATACGATAACATGGTGTGCAGGGATTGTGTTGATGGGTTATGTGCGGTTTCGAGATAAAAACAAGCCCAAAGACATGTTTTGCATGTTTTCGATTGGTATTGTGGTAGCATTAGTGTGTTGGCATATGGGCTGATCAAAATGTTGCTAAACAAAGTGCATTCCGTACAATCGTCCGCTGGTGATACAGTGTGTCCTTGGTTAGACGCGTTCGAGTGGATAATCTTCGAAAGGAGGAAAACTATCGAGTCCGTTCGTAGTAAATAGTGTTCGTGCCCATAGAAAAAAACAACTCACACAGGTTGAACAGGCGCGTGTACGACGGTGCAGTTTGAATGCTTGTTATTTTGTTCGGTGCGAAATCGATAGATACATTCGGAAAAGTTTCACTAATACGCGCTTCGATACGCATCAACCGAAGTGGAACAGCCACCAGTATTAAAAAATAGGATCCAATAAAGAGAAATCAGTGGCAAGGTGTATAATGTTCAGTGAGCTGCAATATGAAGAAGCAACGACATCAAAACGTTACTTCTGCCACCGATCTGGAGTTGAACGTAAATTCTCCAATTTATAGAGATTTTTTAATGGGCAGGTAATAGGACTAGCACCTTGTGTGATTATTGCTAGCAGAATGTTATATGGTGAAGTTCAACTCAATCTCAGATCTATGAGTTTTTTAAAATAATCGCAATTTTCAAATTATTAGTTTGTATCTCACTTTTTTTTTATTCGGTAGTAACGGTCAGGCCGTATTACTTAAAACTGAGTTTTTACAATTCATTAATGGAGTTCATTCAGTGTTGCCGCTACAATCCATATTGGCTGGGAGACATTTCCTTCTCCCAGTCATGGAAGGGCACCTTATCCCATGCTTAGGAGTTGATAGATGTTGATCTCTATACGCTAGAGGTGTGCGCCAAATGCGAAATTGTCAAACTTAAATCTAGACATCATTGGAATGAACGCCCGATCTCCAGGTATGTCATGGAACCGTAGCATCAAAGAAACGTGAGAAGTGATCGAGTACAAGAACCTCCCGAGTACATCCGTGTTCCACAAGCGCTGCTAGCGTGCCATGCATAATTCTCGGGGGGCACCAATATGAACTCGTGAGGAAGGACAGGCCTACCAAAAAACGACCCTTCCGAAGCACCTTTTTTGGTCAAATGATCTGCCTTCTCATTCCCTAGTATACCGCAACGAGCTGGCAACCATACTAGAGATATGCTGAACGCCTTATCAAACAGGGAGCTTAAGACCTTCAATATCTCTTTCACAAAACGATCTGAGCTCTTCATAGCCTTGAAGAATTTTAACGCTTCAACAGCGCTTAAACTATCGGCAAAAAGTACATATTCATGCGCAGGACAAGCACTAACTAAAAGTAAGGCATAAAGGGTTGCGGCTAGCTCCGCTACACAAATTGAGCATGGTTTGCGTAAATTATAAAATACTTCGGAACACGTGTTGTATACGCCAAAGCCAATGGTCTGCTCGGATGAATCTTATCAGATACTTTATGGTAGTAGATTTCCATGAAAAAGAGGAAAATGAATGTATTTTCATCTTATTTTGTATCAGCTTTATGTACATTTATTTGACAATATGATTTTTTAAACAACGAGTATGATAAATTCAACTTTTGTTTATGATCAATTTTAAGAAATTTAGTTTAATTTGTTTTAAGTACTGTTACAAAAATTTATAATATTTTTAAGAGCGCAAATAATGAAATGTGCTCATTGTTTCCCGATACTGTAGAGCGATAATGTATAAATAAAAACCCAAAACTAGTTGCACAAGTATAAACACATAAACAAGAACAAAGTAAAGAAAAATAGCAGCGCGCAGCGTTAAAACTACATTCATTGTCTCGCTTTTTCTCTATTTTGTCAGACCTACGGCGACACAGTAAATGCAATGAAAAGTAATTTGAATGCTTCTCACGTAATGCATGATCATCTGACATCCCGTCAATGTTGGGGTGCATTCTAACGGTTGATAGATTGATAATTTATACATGTTCGAAGCTGTTATGGTTTCCGGTTTCCTGCTTGAAAGTGTTCATAATTGAATGCTGCATCGTAATTCTTACTCTTCACCGGCAGGAACAGTTCATCCACTTTGTTACTTGTCCAGCAGTATTTATCAATAGACCAATCATTATATACAGTAGCAAATTAAAATACAACTAGCTTACGCGTAGCACTTATAGTGCTGTATTTTCGGTTGCACATTTTTCTAAAACGGATTTTTTGCCATCTTTGGAGGCGTTCCTTAAGATACACATGCACTTATTGATGAGTGGAACGTTTTTAAAACGAAAGTCGTCCCATTGTATAATGTTCTCCATCCCACTCGCTTGGTACGAACGCGACGAGGAAATTGGCGACCAATTAAACAGCCGCGCAACGGGACATTGTATGGAGCAGCGCTGAGGAAGAGGGAAATGTTCACTGTCTTATGCGCGTGTGGCGTTTTGCGGTCGATTCTTGCTGGACCATGTGTATCGGCCACCTTTCCCTTCTGGGAGAGTACAAGAAATTCCTAACAATTCCGAACCGGTCACCAACGCAAGATTGCTGGATCGCTGAAGACCTAACGGTTCTTAATGCTGCGCGAGAGATGTTTTGTTTTGTTGCCCTCGCGCTTACACGAAAGTATGTCGCGTCGTATGTTATGTTGCTGTTTAGCGTAATCATGCATTAGGAGAGAGACACAGTGAGATTTATACATCTATCGTCCCGCTGTTGTTGAGCAAATGCATTGTTACGAATAATCATCACTGAAGAAAGCGAACCAGCCTACAACTTTAATTTCCTCTATTAATTATTGACCGTTTGGGCAGCGCGCGATGGGGTTCAATCTAGCGCTTGCCTATTGCTGACGAAAAATACATATAGAGATTTAAAGTGAATCGAAAAAAGCACCTCCCTGTACAAAGAACCTGCTCCGAACCGGTATCTGAAACGATCAGGGAGCGAGGGAATTTGCTCCACTTATGCTAGCGTCCTACTAAGCGGACTCGGGCTAAGGCATGAACGCAAATGCCAATGGGGCCTGGAGTTCTGGCAATCATACACTGAAATGAAACAGAAACGGTACGTCTGTTCGAAAGAGGCCATCCAACATAATGCTGCAACAGCAAACAAGTTCGTAGCGATGGTTCGATTAATTTTCTCGCGATCGCTCTTGATCGTTCAACGTCGTCTCGACCTCAAACGCCACACCACGGTACGCTTAGCATATGCACGGCCCGTCACGTTGTTCTAGTGTCAACCTTTACAGTTGAAGCGTTTTCACCATTCAAATTGAGGGACAAGAAAAGCATTCCCATGAACTTGGCCATCACCGGCTCAACGGAGTGACTAATTAGCTGTCGCTCGTTTATGTTTTCGCTACAGTCAAGAGTACTTATTTTTTCGTTTGGTTCGGTACAGTTTTCAATTCACTTTTAGTACGATTTTCTCTTGTGCGGTGCATTTGGTAAACATGCAAAATAGTTGCTTGCTGCTGTGAAGATAATCACCAACGATTATGATAAACTGTTTGGCTTAGGTTAAATGCTTCCCGACCTATCTGCAGTACAAAACGTTCAGGAGTCATTTCTCCGGAACAAAGTCAAAGCATGGGGTTGGAAGCATGGTTAGGAATGAAGACAAATGTTTCTAACGAATAAAAAGTACAAAATTGTACATACTAAAACACATTTCTGCATTTCCGCAGAAATTGTTTAGGTTTTTAGCATGTGTTTGCTCACATTATATTAGGATTTGTCTTTGATGCTTGAATACATACTGCACTACTAGTTCTATCTAAATTGAGCATTTAAACGGCACGAATCTTTGCTTCAAATTAGAAGGACAAACAAATTTCACTTCATTTAAACTGCCAAATTAACTAAGTCTGACATGCACCTCTAGTTTACGATCTAAATTACATCTTCAGGCACGTGTTGGAGAAAATACGACCTTTGTCATAAAAAAGTGTTAACTTCTTTATTTGAATGGCCGTTACTATGGTTATTGTTGTTTCTGTGACGACCAGATAGCATCACATGGTGAAAAAGAAATATGTGTTAGGTCAGCGTAAGAAGCGCGCAACAAAGCAGATAGCTAGAGAAGAGCAGACGGCAACGTCCGTCGGTGAAACACAGCCCAGTACTGTCGAGTAATTATTAGATTCATAATCAAGCTAACGGTTCCGGCGGACAAAGCAGCGCACCCCGTTGCACGTTCGTGAAGTCTGGTGGGCTTAAGCTATGTTAAAAAGGGTGCCGCTAGCTGCTCATTACTAATGCTACACCAGCCGTGCTTCATTAAGATCATAATAGTGGATTTTATCATAGGACAGTAGCGGATTACACACATGAGACTCTCTCGAACGAAATTTAACCCATCATATGTGGTTGAGTGCGAAAGCAATTGTTTTACTAGAAAATGTAAGAATAGTAGGAAGCTTTCTAAAATCCCGCAAAGTATTGTACAAATATTTCGGAAGCCAAAAATTAATTGAATCAGGAGAGGCGTGTGCAAAAACATAAGAAGACTGAGGCCAACAGAGTTGGTAAAAGAATTAAAAATTATATCATCATCGAGTCGCGTAGCCGGAAGCGAATTACGAAAATGCATTTTCTAGGTACAGCCGTTACGTTGCTTCCAGACGTACCAGACCAGCTATGGTATAACGCCCATCATCATACCGTAGTGTCGATGGTAATCGGAATCAACCAATTGCTAGTGAGCGCATTTCTCTATATTTCATAGCATTTTCTATCGTGTGTAATGTTGGTGCTTCAATGATAGTAAATTGCTTGGAGTAGCTTACGCTTCCCGCACAATTGGTTGGAAGTATGGCCCGCCATGGAATATAAGCACACTGCAGGCTATCCAATATTCACAATCGCAATTACGTTCGAAATCAAAGCAAAATTTCTCTTCACTAATGCAACGGTGGTGGTTCATCGCATCGCAGCTTTTGATACAGTTTTGTGTACGGTGGGGTTTCGATCGGCGGCTTTTCTCCCACTTTTATTTTTGCCATAATTTTTACCACCGCTGCTGAGGTGATGGGCGTATTCCCCGGCGCAATCTCCAAAGAGAAAGGTGAAAATTAATTATTTTTGATTATCAAACGCATCGTTGTTTATATCATGCGTTTATCACTTAATTTTCTCCGGTCAATTTGGTACGTAGCTTGCAGATAGCGATGAGCCCATTTGATTGAAATCGTTAGTGTTACGCAAAAGCTGTTCGAAGCAGAGAATTGATGAAAATTTTGATATAATGTTTATGCATAAGATGGTTTAGATTCGGTATATGTTCTTTTTACTATACAAGTTTTGTTTCACCATTGCACAACACGCTGTAGCACAAAAATGTAAAAATGTGAACCACTTTTCAATGCCTAAAACCTTGCCGTCGTTTGCAAGCTTCTTTTCTCCATTAACGCTACGTGTTTCGGAAAAAGCGTTAGCATCAGAACGCCTACTTTGATTTTCCGAGAATTGACAAGGTCATTGCGGTTTCTCAGCACGTTTCGTTTTCCAACAATTTCATAAGGCCCCAAAAGGTTTTCTTTCTGCATACAGTTTCCATGACAACCTTCCACGATGGAAATCATCGTCATTCAAATTGATCGATGTTCAATTACACTGCACCGTTTACGTGAAACTAGTTCACGGCACATGCCGTTGAATGCTTATTTGTAACAATGGAAGTGGTTATGGGCTTGGTGGGGGGAAATATGTTGTTGTTGTTTGTTAGCGTCATTTGGTGTGGTGCACTGATCTATTTTGTATCCTCGAGAATAAAATGAACCAAAAAGCGTACGGAGCAAGCTTGCTTGTATAATCCCATGCACTACTCAAATACCCCAAAAACCCTCTCCTCTCAACATGGGGGTGGTCAGAAGCATCGTGAGATGGTTTGAGATGAATGCACCAAAAAGATAATGATCGATTGGCGGTGCGAACGGAGCAATGCACAGACACTCCCTCTCCCTGGTAGTCTGCAATCGAATGATTTATGCGTGAAAAATGCTACCAGTGACCGAATGCTACTGACCCCAAGTGGTTGTTTAGTTCCTCTATGGTATACTGAAT
The DNA here is from genome assembly GCA_000349105.1 of Anopheles epiroticus. Classification (NCBI taxonomy): domain Eukaryota; kingdom Metazoa; phylum Arthropoda; class Insecta; order Diptera; family Culicidae; genus Anopheles; species Anopheles epiroticus. The sequence continues at coordinate 48,339 of KB671828.1, read as the reverse complement.
CGATGGAATTAGACCGTAGCGCGACCGTGTTCAGTGTCTCGAAGCTATCTGTAAGAAAGCAAGCAGAATAGTGCAATGAATACCGCAGGGAAACAGTGCCCTCAACCGATGCGCTACGGTGCTTCAAATGCACAGTGCAATGTTGAATACTATCGTAAAATGTGTGGTGAATTTATTTCCGTCTCTCGTGCCGCGATCCGAAAAGTGTAAGCCCACTGCGCCCTTGCTTGGTAGCATTAAGCTGTGTAAAGTGAAACTGTTTGAAATTTTGAAGCTGATGGAAGAATTGCATGGTTCAAAGTGTGAGATTAAGTGGCACGAATGGCCAATTTATGACCGTCAGCAAAGAAAGACGCTCATCTATTCCAGAAGCTATTTATTTAGCTAGAATCTATTTCACTCAAACGACTTGTTTTCACTTGCGCGAAGAGTCGGACACTAAAAGCATTAACATTGGCCGACTGACTGGCTATAATCGCTACCATGCTGCAACCGTTGTCGGGGCGAGAACCACTTTCCCATAGGATTGGAAACAATTACTTCAATTTAAGCTTGTCGTAATTGGCCGTTACGAGCAGTGCAGTAGGAACTACCGTGGGTTTGAATTCTTTTCGGGTGGACGGTGCTAGTGTTCGTGACTGGCATTAGAACAACACCTCCCGGCAATGGTTTGTGACGGTGGATAATTTTGAAACACCTTTCGATGAGGCCGTTCGTGGTAAAGTGGTTTATGATGGTTGCGCTAATAGGTTTATTGTAGACTCAGCGACGTTGTTTCAGTGACAACGTTTGCTAGAATGATTTGATTTAAGGTTTTAATTAAAGTGTGTAGAATAACGCTTAACAAATTTATTTTATCTATTACAACACAAGTGGTTTTGTTTCTCGGTGCGTTTACGTACAATCCAATGCGGAGGATTATTTCACCAAATAGCTTTTAACAAAAAAAAAATTTAAAAGCGGTCTCTGCAACACTGGCATACAGCTTTCCCTGTCTAATTAAAACGGTTGAACTAAAAACCACCTGACTGGTAGAAATCAAGTGACCGCGATCGACGGTTCTTCTGCTGTACGCTCGCAGCTAACGATCTGCACAACGCGAACAGTGCAACTACCGCGTATCGGATTCGGGCCCCAAAGTCCCGTTTGCTTTTGGAGTAGGAATTTATAGCCACACAACGGCTGTTGGGCTGGGGCTTTCGTTCCATAAGCTCACCGGATTTCAGCGGAAATGAGAGTTGAACGGCACGGAATCGCATAACGAACGAATTGCTTCCCGGTTGTTGTAAAAGAACGAAACTCGTTTTTTCTTGAAGGGGTAGCGTTCTTGATTGCCCCTAGCATCGCGAGCTGTATTGGAGCCTTATGTTGTAGCCCCGAACAATGCAGCAGGGTCCGGGCGATAGCATCATTATTTACGACACACGTGTTGGTGTGGTAGCACACGGATGGTGTGTTCTTTCAACAAAGTTTCCTTGTTCCCCTTTTGGTTTGGGAGATATGTTTCTCATCACCAGAAAGATATCACGTTTATTTATGATTTCTTCTAACCTACAGCTGGCTTGAATATTAATTCGGAACCATTTCACCTGCTAGGCAAGGCTTTCTATGCATTTCGAGCGCGAGTCCAAAGTAGAAAATGTTGATATCAATCATGAATGTTCATGAAAAAGTAAATTAGTATTAAAAGATGTGGTTTTACGAACGCTTTCAGTTCTAGAAACGTTACGAGGTGAGCATACCTTGCAAATGAACTTTACTGCTATTGTTTATTCAAGCATTCATATCCAATTCAAAGATGCCTTACATTACTCGGCGTGGTAAAACAATAGCGAGGAACTATGTGTGTTTCTAGTAAGTAAGAGCTCTTCCTCAACGCTTCTATCGCTCTACTGCTTTCCAATGCATGAGGCAAAGTGAAACATAAATGCTGTTGGTAGCTGTACGAAGAATATTTGCTGTAAAATGAATAGCTTTTTTCATACCGCTTTTCATTAAAGCTCTCCGACAGATGGCAACGAGTGAGAGATGAACAATACTATGGCTAAACTTTTTCAACAAACAGCAGCATTGTATAATGGTTTAAATTTTACTCTAGCGTTGTCAATAGCTGGTTGCTAGGATACCTCACGAGTTGGCGCAGTGAAAATTTCAGAGTAAACCATTGATCAAGACTAGCGACGGTCGCTTACAACGTACGATGTATATTACTTCATTTTCCATTCGAAATACATAGGTTCATTTTTTTGATTGAGTTTACTTTCTTTTGAAAAAAAAAAGAAACTATGAATGTTTTTAACGATTCTAATTATAACTCATTGCACTACGAAACAATCACTAAAGTCAGACCAAGGGTATGTACGGTACGAAAACATTTCTTCAGTCATAAACGAACCAGCTTTTTCCATACTGTCCGGCCTGGAAATACTTCATTTACTGTGCACAGCAGCTAACTACAACCGTTTATTGCTGCTTGATTACTTTACAAATAAAATGAAAAGTTTTAACTGTCTTGTCTTGACGAGCAATGCATCTGAACGTGAGGCGTTTGCGTAGACGAAACGTTGATCAGTTCACATTGACACACAATGACTGATTCGTTTGTACATACCACGCCGCACAATGCAAACTGTGCAATGATTTATAGTTGCCGCTTTCTGTTTTGTTTACGACAGTGTTAACAAACTACTTACATCACTCAGTGGTGCATCAGTGGAGCTTCTGTTTGTAACTTCGTTAACGGGCAGCCCGGTCACCGGATTGTAGAACGTTGGATGTCGCCGATGCACATTGCGTCCCAAAAGCTCGTCTGCGTGAAGTCTTGATGACACATCTTGATTGGCTGTTGGAACCAAGAAGGAAAAAAGGAAACTGTTTTACCGTGTTTATATGAGTAATAAATATGATGAAATTAGAAACAAATAAGTCGTACAGATTGTGGATTAAGTTATCACCAACTTGCCAATTGTTTGTTAGATTTATCTTTTTAAAGTCAGCCTCATCAATTTGCCTTGTTTTTATTGTTTTCTTAACGTTTCTCCATTTGCTTTTCCTCTTTTTATTCACAGTGACCTCTCCTACTGTCGCTATCAAATGGCTCCCAGTGCTGGGAAGAGTCCTCCAGGGGGGACACAAATTGGACCACCGGATGCCAACGACTCATCGATGGGATGGAATGCAAATGTCAAGGTACGCTGAGAAGTCATACGTATTTTTTTTTGCTTTTCGTTGTTGATTGGTTCATTTCATACGCTCAATTATCGTTCATTAGCAGGAAAACCAGCGACCGCCAGTGTTTAACCCCGAGGACTATGTAATTTCACTCAAAAAGTATGGCCGTCGGGGTTCCAATGGAAACTTCAAATCCATCTACGACACTTCCGCTAACGAAGATACAATAAAACAGGACAAATCGAACGATAATGTACGGGCTCAGACATTGCCACACAAAAATTCGGACTACCGGTAAGATACGCCAAAGACGCAACGACGCATCTCCACGGTGAATGATGATGATGATGATTATGATGCTATCTTGTACATTTCTTTGCTTGCCCTTTTAGTTCCCCAATACCAGCACCACCAGAGATGGACGGTGAAATGTCACTGCGTCAGTTTGGTTCCGTGACGGACTTGCTCACGAAATTGCGAGCAGACCTTCGAGCATCGTTTCCCAGGTACTTCAAACCATGTTTCGTGTACGATTATTGATTTCTCCCGTAGTTCAAGATCACGGATGATGGCTCATGCGTCGGTTCACCGCTGTGTGTGCTTGCAAGCAAAATGAGCATCATTATGCTGTGTGTTGAAAACTTTCGCAATACTTTGAAACATATCGCCCCATCGCCAAAGAAGGAAGTGTACTAGCAAAGAGCGCATTAACCCTAATTTCTGGCAACCCGGGAAATCGAAGTGCTACCATACTTAAGCCACAGTGCTAGCCGTATGGGTAAGAGGATGAAAGTTGGCGCACACTTTTCGTGCCCGTCTTTCTGGCACTTTCCGAACAGAGCCCCTGGATGAAAGAGAAAATATTCTCAAGCCATTTTTCGCCCGTTTCCTGGACAAATGGACGGTTGAGTGATGAGCTTCCGTCGATGAAGTGTGGCTGGTCTCTAAAGCAATCACCTAATGTTGACCTCAATTGCTTTAAAATAATCTAACGACTCCATTTGCGTGGCTGGTTCGGTGGTTCAGCGGTAGTTTCTGTTGTGAGGAAATAGCTTTTAACTGATCGTTAGCTGAAAAGTGCACTGCTGTAAGTGGAAACGATTTATCGTCATTCGATGTGATACGAAGTTATCGCAACAGTGTCGAAACTAAGAGTGGCTTCTCTGTGCGTTTCAATTTAGCAATACAAAACTTTACGCGTCAAACAGCCGTCGTACAGATTTAAGTTTGTTATGTGTTGCGTAAACTAAAACAAACCGTTGTAGTTTTTATCTTGCAGCAGATATCGTTCTGTTCGATTGCTTCAATCAAAAATCCATGACCCCATGAAACTAGTACTAATCGATTTATCTATTACATCTGTACAGCTTTGTGCAGGAGTTCGTTTCCAGCCCTTTGGATGGAGTCAGTTTGTTGCTGGAGGTTTTACGAGCGGTCCAACTTAGCCAAAGTGCACCCATGAATGGAACCACCACGATGCCGCCCGGGGGTATGGCACGGAATAATCAATCATATCAAAGACGTGCGTTGCTGGATGAACTCGCGTGCTTGTGAGTATTGCTGGCAAAAAAAAAATCCGACTTACAGATTGTTATGATGCAACATCCTTCTATGTTTTCAATTTCCTCCCAGACAATGCTTAAGTATCTGCTGCACGAGAAGTCCGGAGGCTGGTACACGGCTGGGTACAACACCGATAGGATTGCTGCCTTTGGCTGCTGCTGCCACTGGTACGGGCATACGATCACGCATTGTAGCACTTCAGCTGCTTACAATCGCCTGCGATAAGTCGGCTTTGGGCGATGGGACACAGCGCGGTCAGCTGCACGGACATACGGCAGTTTCGGAAGCGCTATCGACCCTTCGTTTGCGCTGTGCCGAACCCGTCCGGTTTCGGCTGCTGGTGGGAATGCTCAATAGTGGCGGCGGTTCTGGTGAGCTGCAAGCAATCGGAATGAGGTTCATCAACACATTTCTCGAGAGCTCGGAAAACGTCCAGACACGATTGTATCTGCAAGCGGAGCTGTTTCAGGCGGGACTCGATCCGTCACAAATGTGTAAAACCATCTCCTCTACCTCGCCCTGGCTAGAGCGGCTTCGTTCGGAGGTGAAACGCTGGGATGCCATACGAATCGACATTGATCAGCTACAGTTGCAGGCTCGCTCCGCTGAACAGGTCCGCAGTCGTTTGGTTATTCTAGAACGACGCGTACAAATCCTGCACGAGGAGAAAACCGTCCTGACAACGATGGAGAGACGACTGCAGGAACGTTGTGCAGAGCTACAGCGAGAAGTATTACGCCTGAAGGGTACGGCCAGCAACAGCAGCACTGGTCCAAAAGCCCATGACGTTTCTAGCACCCCGAGCCTAGAAAAAAGACCCGTGGCATTGCCGCGCCAAGTACCACCGCAACCAAAACGAAACAACACCTCAGAGAACGACGATGAAGGTATTAGCAGCTCGGAGACGGGGCAGTCTTCGACACCGGAACCACCCCGCCTATATCCAGCCAAAAATGGAGGATCAAGTTCAGGCTCGCACAAGTTTAGCATATCGCTCACACAGGAGAGCACCGTTCCGATGCACGAGCTGAACGGGAATGGTGAGGACGACACCAACGCAACGATCGAGGATGTGATCGAAGAACTGCAGAACATAGTGAATGATGCGGAGCGTGAAATCTCTGACCAGAACGAGATTCTTTACCAACAAGTAGATGACATTCCCGAACAGGCGCTGTACAGTTTGGAAATTACGAACGAACACGAGATTGTGCCAGTCAACCTGCTGCCGCAACCGCCTCGAAAATCAAGATCGCTAGCACATTTGATTTCGAACCCGTCGGATGGTGAAGGATCGGGCTATGATTTGATGATGGTTAACAACGAAACAAAGGTAGATTTTTTCGACGAGGACGATGACGCGGGAGTCGGCAAAACAAGCTTCGATATACCCGCCGCCAGCATACCGCTGGAAATTCCCCACGACTTGCATTCGGGTGCTATTACTGGACCGGATGTAATCCATGCAACGGGTGACACAGTTGTTACGACAGTGCCAGCCCTTCAACACTCGCGCAGTCGTCAAACTGCGACAAAAGATTCGAACCGAGCCATACTCAACGTCATAATGGACGCACGCGACAAAGAATCGCGTCTGCTCAGAGCTCACTCCTTAGAGCGCGATCCGCACATTCCCCAGCCGCCAGCTCCACAGCAGTTTAATGGCGTGTTCTTTATGACCGACATGAACAGTGCGGGCAAGTATCCGAAACCGGACATAACGGCAGCATTGGATGCGAAAAAGGTGACCAAAAATCTGGATCGTATGGGTGCATATGGAGTCGACTCAATGATAGACATCGTCATGACGAACGAGCAGCGACTGAACAAGGCTAATGCGTACGCAAAATCACGTATGGCGGCGGCCGCCGGACCTCCCAATCCAGCCAGCGGAGCAATGCCTAGCAAATTAACCGGAAACAACAATTTCAAACTTCGGCCAAACACTGGCACTTCCCAGCATCCCAGCTTCACTATTGGCACCGGAATGGTACGCGAGGCAAGCCGCAGTCAGACAAACGTTGGTGGCTCCAAAGTGACAGACCTACCGTCTGGCTTGTACTAGAACGATTTGCAGACTGACTACATACGGTTCTCATTAGCTGTTGAAATCGTCATACTTTATTGAAAGTTTTTGACTTGTTTTAATGGATACTTTCGTGCAATATACTATTTATTCTTTTAACTCGTTTTATGTTCTCATAGTGGTAAACTCTTCGATGGCAATGTTTTTTTCTTTAAGTTCAATCAATAGCTATAATGTACATTGACATAAATTGTTGTCTTGATATTTGTCTTCAATATGTACTACAATCAAAAGATCAGGTTCGCTTGATGCAAACTTTTTCTGTTTTACAACTCACGACACATTTGCAAATCACGGTAGTTTGTTTCTACAACTGTTGCTCAATTTTCGTTTTATTAAGGTATTCAAATGCAAAAACTAAACAATTTGTTAGCAAAACAAAAGAAATAAGAGAGAAAGAGAGTTAGAGTAACATTCAACAATAATGCAGATGGATTTTTTTCAATAAAACATACAAAATTAAAAGAGTGATTTTTATTCTGTTGTTTTTATTCTCTTGGTTGGCACAACAACCTCCGTAGGGTGTTAGAAAGGAGAAAGGAGATACGTTGGTAACGGCTAACAGTGCTGTTACGGAGCTGAATCTTATTCTGCTTTATTGGAGCAACAACCCTTACAGGATCAAGACCTGTCAAAGCGCTAAGCATTTCTATTACATAGTGCACTCATAGCAGGATGGTCAGTACTGAGTAAGGGGGAAGCGGGAGACGAAACAAGGTCGGACCTTATGACAGGCCATACCAGCGTTGAATACTGCTTCCGAAACGTCGCTCTTACAATGGCGGATCAAGCTCTTTGGAAGCGAAATTGCAGTAGAGTTGCCTGTTTATGTAGTAATACTAAAGGATTTATTCCACCATTGCTATCTTCTTCTTCTTGGGTGGCACAACAACCCAGTAGGGTCTAGGTCTAACCAGAGCACTAATGTACTTTGGCTCTTTCTGTGACTGAGTGTACCCATCCATATCAAGATTTTTAATCCTGCGTACAGGGGGCTGTGATATAGTGTAACCATAGCAGGATAGTCAATTCTGCGTATGGCGAGCCGCAGCGATCCGAATGGGGTTCGATGCAACGTCGGGCCTGATCGTATAAAACAGGCTAACGCCGCTACCCATGAGACCCCTCTGCCGCCCAAATCTTAACCCCCCACTGATAAGATAGCAGTAAGGGGCTAAGGATTTATTGAAAAAAAAAAGTTTGATAAATTGTATCCAAAAAAGGACACTCTCAAGATTCAGAAACGGAAAACCTACCACTAACCTGATCTTCTCAATACGACTAACCTTCATCTTAACCATGAAGATCATAGCCTTTAGCCATAGGAGAACAAAACCTTTTGAAATAGGGGCCAAATTAATCAGACTTTGAAGAATAATTAAGACCAAGCAAAGTGAAGATCAGGAATTGAACTCTCAAGGCATTTTGGTACCAGGAACATTAACTTGCCTGTCTCCTAAAAAACTTCATGAAAGAGATGGCCATACACGACTTGGAGAAGAAAATCTCGGGAGTCACCTTCACAAGTGAGCTCAAATCTTGGCATACGCAGGTGGTATGGATATGATTAGTCTGCTACTATAATATGACTCGGATGCCATTTGTTTGTTTTGTAGGGCTTATGTTTCGTTTAGTGAAAGGGATTAGCGTAGGATTAGTTTTTTATTATTTTGTTTATAGTATAGCCCTCGAGGCAAACAAAAATAAGAATAAATGCAACAAATAAGTTGGACTGCAACAACTACAGGGGTAATACGGTGTTAAATACTGCCTGCAAAATATTCTCCCTGATCTTCTCCGAAACGGAAAATTGACCACTGATCAGATCTTCACCATGCGGCAAATTGTGGATAAAATGGCAGAACAGCAACTGAACACGCTCGATCTCTTCCTAGATTTCTAGGCCGTACACGACAGCATAGTCAGGGGAAAAATTTACGACGCAATGAGCTCTTTTGGTATCCCGGCCAAACTGATCAGGCTATCAAGAATGACCATGAACAACGTCACATGCCAACTGAAGGTGGATGGAAAACTCTCAGGTATCCTTTGCTACCACCAAGGGTCTGCGCCAGGGGTTCGAGCTTGGCTGTCTTATTTTCAACTTAGTTCTAGAGAGGGCCATCCGCGACTCGGAGGTGGAGACTTCGGGAACCATCTTCTAAAAGTCAACCCAGATGTTGGCATTTGCAGATGACATAGACTTCATTGGTATCCGGCTCTCCTATGTGGCGGAAGCTTACGAAAGGATCGAGCAGGCGGCAGAAGACCTCGGGTTGCAGATTAACGAGGCAAATACAAAACTGATGGTAGCACCACCAGCCGCCCTACTAACAAATGCCGAATTACGTAGGAGTGACGTGCAGATAGGTAAACGCTCTTTCGAAGTCGTCCCAAATTTTATCTATATCGGGTCAAAAGTCAGCACGGTTGCTGGCGGCCAGCCGATCATTCGATAGCCTGAGGAAACATTTCACCTCACAAAACCTGTCGCGACGGACGAAGCTGGGACTATATCGTACCTATATAGTTCCAGTACTCACGTATGCCTCTGAGATATGGACTCTGTCCAAAACTGACGAAACCCTCTTAGCCGCGTTCGAGTAGAAGATTCTCAGAGGGATTGTTTGCCCCATAGGTGAGGAGGGACAATGGAGGAGCCGATACAACGACGAGCTGTACGAGCAATGTACAATGATCTCTCCGTTGTGCAGCGGATTAAGTTCGCCCGGCTCCGGTGGGCTGACCATGTTCTACGCATAGTAACGAACGATATAGCCCAGTAAAGTCCTCTTAGGCCGTCCGCATGGACAAAGGTGGCGTCATAGGCCCAAGCTGAGGTGGGAAGATGACGTAGAGGCGACCGCCCTCAAGGCCGGAATAACGGATTGGCAGACGCCTGCGCGAGACCCGCATGCGGCCCTCCTAGCGATTGTATGCGGCCCCCGAGAATATTTCGAGATATTGTTTTGAAAGTATAGTATACCAAAATATCGATTTTTGTCAATCAGTCTGAGAGCATTAAGTTTTTAAGTGAAGAACAATCATTTCATCAGCAAAACACTAAAACTTTTGCTAGGGTGTACAGATTGCAGATCGCAACAATATCAAATTATCAATAAGCAAAAAATCAAAGGTGAGCTTTTGAACAATTTTAAAAAGCATTTTGTTCAACCACGTTAATTTCATTTTCAAGTTCAACTTTGCGGCCCGCGAATAATCGGAAATGTGTAAATGCGGCCCGCTAAAGAAAAAAAGTTTGACACATCTGGTCAAAGTAATCATAATCTTTCACAACTTACATATTGATCCGAAGATTTTGTACAAATGCTTCTCAATCGACCCTCATGAAGCAGTTACAGAATATTGGAGAAAAATGACCAATTCTGGACGATTCCCAAAAATATAAAATGTCTTTTGCATTCAAATTGATCACCATACTTTGCCTCAAGCATTTGTTCAATTTAGGCTTCATTTATTTTTTTTTTTTTCATATAACCCGAAGCTTCTCACATGTTATGCTTTTTAAATTGGATGTTAACAAATGGGAATTTTATGTTGCGTAGAGTTTCTTTTATAAAATTGGCAAAAAATAAAATTCTCCCGCAGCATCAGCACCATAAATTCAGGGTCTAACTGTGCTACTTAGCATATGATGACGCGTGTTGTTGTCTAGTGTGGTTTTGTCTGAGCACAGCTCGACAGCCACTCTTTTTCCTTTTTCACAGTGCAATATGGCACATAGTCAACGGTACGGCAGAGTGATTTTGAAACATCAATAAACAGAACCACGAGACAAAGCGTGGTACAATAGTAAACGGGAACGTTTACGTGCAGCGTCACGTCTGGGCGTCTGTGTTGGGCGCATGTGACAAAACCGCCCGACTGATAACTCCGGCACAAAACCGCTTACCATCGATGGGTGAGTGCATTCAATCAACGATTTTTGGTTGCGCTTCGCACGAAACATACGCGTTGTGCTTAATCAGTTTCGATCTAACCACGGCAGGAGTCGAACGTGGACTCACACAAATTTAAGCAGCAGGAATATACAATTCGTTTCAGTAGAGGGACTTAATTTCAAATCTGCTACTTCACTGCTATAGAGTAAGTATTTTACCTCGATGTCATATTGTGAAAAAGCGTTCAAAGAGTGTTTAAAGTTTGCAAAAAAAAAAACATTAAGTGCACAACGGCAGTGAAACGAAATTGAATAAATCATACCAAACATGGTCGTAGCTCGGATCAGCAGTTGCTTCCCTGCAGCCCTAGGAAACTGAAGAAATTGTGCCTGATAAATGATAAGTGATATCTTGGTCGGGGTGCCGTTTATCGCGCCACCGCTTCTTATCGCATGCACCTGCCAAGCAACACATGGACATGGCAAAATTTACTCACCACCAACCGATAAACTATCGAGGTTGCCATCCATTGCCACTGATAGGATTAACCTTCGCTTGCTTCAGCTGGGTGTGAATAAGTCTTTTCAAAAATCGTGTTACTTCTATTCCAGCTGTTCTGCTGCAAAAGGTCATACATTCTTCGCATAGCCAACGTCGCAGTGCAATGGTAACCATAAGACCACTAGTGCCGGAGCTGGCGGAAAAGGCACGCAACGAGTTGAATGAAGTTCCAAGCCGTATTCCAGAGGATATAGCGGCCCTGAAAGCCTGGCTACTGAAGCAACCACACCTGAACCCTCGGACGGATGATCAATTTTTGGTGAATTTCCTACGAGGTTGCAAGTACAGCCTGGAAAAGACGAAAGAAAAGCTTGAGAACTACTACACGGTAAAGACGGCTATACCGGAATTTTTCGACAACCGTAACCCCGACAATGAAACGCTCCAGAACTACATGTCGCTTGGGTAAAATCTGTTCGCCGATTGGTAGTTAAAAAAAAGCAATTGATAAGCAATTTCTTTTTTCGTTACCCTAGCGTCAATCTCCCTCTTCCCCATACGCTTGAAGCCGACGGTCCACGATTCATGTTGGTGCGCATGGGTGCGTACGACCCCAACAAGTATTCTATCGTGGATGTAATGAAAGTATGCTACATGATCACCGATCTGTTGTTGGTGAACGATGACTCTTCGATTATCGCCGGCCACATGGTGTTGGTTGATTTGAGGGGAATCACGCTTGCCGGACTATCGCAGTTCAACCCCACGTTTATCAAGTGAGTGACGATCTTTCAAGTTATCAAACAGCAATCGATTGATGAAATTGATAACCTCTGCTATCTTCTAACCAGGAAAATGACTTCCGTCATTGAAGCCTTCCCGATTCGCACAAAAGGCATCCACTTCATCAACCCGTCGTCTGGGTTTGACGCTCTCTTCAAACTGTTTCATGGATTTTTAAGCAAAAAAATACAGGAACGCATCAAGGTTCATGATTCATTCGATGGACTGCATCAAGTGATTCCCAAGAAATACTTGCCGGAGGAGTATGGTGGTAGCGGTGGGCAGTTGACTCAAATCATTGAGGATTGGTGTAGAAGGTTGATTAGCAATCGAACGTTTTTCGCAGACGATGCAAAATATCGAAACGACGAACGGAAACGGTTGGGTAAACCGAAAAATGCCAGTACACTCTTTGGTGTGGAAGGATCGTTCCGAACACTGGAATTGGATTAGTTAAAATTAAAGCAGACACATACCCAATCACTATAGCACCAAAAACTAAGCAATGCAACTTGGCCGTTCTAACTGAAAATAAAAAAGGATTCAAAAACGAATGAGCAGAAGCGTAATGTTTGGCGGATTAAGAGAAACTGAACAACCATTACTATATCCCATGCACACGATAATGGCACCCATTCAAACAATACATCGATATTTCAAACTGAGCATAGTAACACTTCAACGTACTCGTGAACCCATGGCCAGCTTGGTTACAAAAATAGCATCATTAATGGTAGATTCTGTTTGCCAAGTGGAAGATTTAATTTGCTTTTGATTATCATCATTATGCTTGGTCATAGAGTATCTTACATAAACAATGGTCTATTAGCTGGATCAATTCTCCAGGATCAAATTGATAACGTCACTGATAACAACTATCTGGCCGGTAGCTAGGGTTTATCAATCGATTAAGACCGTTGTTTGAGCTGCCGTTAGCGCTGGAAAGCCAGCATGATTTCTATTTCAAGTCTGACTGACCTACGGTACTGTTGGTGTGGCTGTGCGCACATTGCTGTGGGTTACAACTGCCCCTAAAATGGTAAAGCTTCGTCCAATTTCTCCGCACCTGCAAGAGGTGGCAAGGCGAGAGCTGAACGAAGACGAATCGCAAGTGGAGAGCCATTTAAAAGTGATAAGATCGTGGATTATCGAGCTTGACTTGCAGTCCAGCCTTGTTGACGATCAGTTTTTGGTGGCCTTTTTGCGAGGATGCAAATTTAGTCTGGAGAAGGTGAAGAAAAAGATTGTCCTGTTTTATCAAATCCGTTCCGAGCTTCCACAAATCATTCAAAACCGTGATCCCTTGAATAGTGATGTGCTTAGGATTATCCGCATGGGGTAATTTATGCGCAATAATGAACAATACACGCCCATCGCTAACATCTTATCACCTTTGCAGTGTGGGAATTCCGTTGCCAAAAACCGAAAAGCCCACGGATCCAAAGTTATTTGTTATACGCGTTAGCTGTTTTGATGTCAACCACTGCACGTTTGCCGACATTATGAAGGTGGGTACAATGATTAATGATATTCTCATGCGCGATGACGATCAAATGGTGATCTGCGGGATGGCACTCATAATCGATCTCAAGGGAGTTACCGCCCAACATTTAATGCACTTCGAGATGGAGCTGTTGCGCAAGGTGGCTATCCTGAATCAGGACGCTTCACCGCTGCGCATGCAAGGCATCCACATACTGTATCCACCGTCTGGGGCGCACACTGCGCTGAACATCTTTAATGGTTTACTGTCGGAAAAGAATCAACATAAAAGAGTGAGTATGAGTTAAGGGCAACAGTTGTAAATGATGGATGAAACATTGTACTGGCGATTTTCAAATTCCAATTACAGATTTTCTCACATGGACGCGAGCTTAAGTCATTGCATCAGCATTTCCCACCTGCAATACTTCCCAAGGAGTACGGTGGAGATCTGGATTCGATTGATGTACTTGCCCGGCAGTGGGAATCTAAACTTATAGATAATCGCAGCTATCTTCTAGACATGGCCTTAATGAACTCGCAGCCTTGCTCTTCGCCAAATTCTGTCTCTAAAAATAGCTCTAAGGATCATTCCTTCGGAACCGAAGGCAGTTTCAGGAAGCTAGACTTCGATTAGATAGGGCAAGTTAACGCTTTTTACAACTGTGTGCAACCAGCGGCACGGGATCCTTAGTTTAATTTTCCCAAAAGTGTATATTTATTGAAACTCCAAAAACATGCATACTTACCGCATCCGAAAATGACAGAAGTGTTGGTATTAGACAGCCTTCACCAGCTTTCAGAAGAGATGTGCCTTTCCTGTCTTTTCTAACCGTGCATTCTCAATACTTTTCTATACAAAATCACTTTCCACATTCAACGGTTCGTTTCGTTATTTATTCATGTTGTTATCACTGTGAGCTAAGCGCATGTGGCGGTTTAGGTGTACTTTGAATTTGTACTTTTTCAAACATTCTTCAACGTTACACTGAAAACGACGTTCAGTGGTGTGCGATTGGAGGTGCTTTTCTGCCAACGATCGGTATCGCAACTGTTTGCCGCAATCTACACACTGATATACTGTGTAATCTCCTTTAGTTATTACCAGCAAATGATGTACATCCTGGTGTATGAGGAAATCTTTCAAATCGTTGAACTTTTGCGAGCAACCCGAACAGTAATAGGTACCTTCACGAACCTGCTCATACTCTTCTGGATGTGACTGTATCATGTGTTCTAGCAATTTGGATGGTTTTTTAAATACATTGTCACAATATTGACAAACAGTGGGATTTGTGCTACGATTTACCGAATCGGTCTGATTCGCACTCTGTACTTTCTCGTGACATCGGTAATGTCGTACGAGATTGCGGTTCCGTTTGAAGCTTTTACCGCACGTACAGCAAACGTATGGCCGTTCCGATTTATGGACAAGTGCATGATCGTGCAGGATAGCTTTTGATGGAAACTTTTTATTGCAAACGACACAAACGTACTTCCTACTTTCGTGCTTTGTAGCGCAATGCTGTCTCAGTTCCGTTTGACTATAATAGGCACGGTCACAGTGTTCACACTTGAAGGATTTAGTAACCGAATGTCGTGCTTCGTGCAGACGCAGTGACGTCCGATCGGAAAAAGATCGCTTGCAGAAGGAACAGGTATAGTTTTTGACTTGAAAATGTATCTTTAAATGCTTTCGAAGCGTATTCCTGCCACGGTACGTTCGGTCACAGTACATACATTGCACAATCGGTATTTTCCGATTGTTACGATAGCAATAGTCCACCACTGTGGCATTACTGGCTTTGTCGCACATTTCCTCTGTCATGTAAGGGATTGCTGACTGTTCAATCGATGTATCGTGGACTTGATTTTCCGTTTCTATTACCCGGTTTTTTTCCTGAGACTCCTCGACAGCATGCGTATTCGATTCTTCACAAACATTTGTTAACTCCTGAAGTGTTTCAACATGGCATCCATCATCGACGGCCAGTTCAATATAATCTGTATTTGGATTTTCCTCGGCAAAGCTGTTGGACACATCTTCGTCCTCGTTATCGATGTAATGCGGAGTTTCTTCATCTTCCGTTAACATTTCCACGTTACTCTGCTTACTTTCATCCAACGCATATTCACAGCCGCTTATAACTTTCATGAGAATTTCGTACGATCTGTTGCAGTTGGCCTCGAAGTCTACAAAATCTTCGATACTTTGCACGCACATACGGCAGATGTTGTTCGGTAATCCATCGTTCTCGTCCACTTTCGATGCAATGATTTCGATGCCTTTTTGCAAACGCTCGTTGATATTTCCATCGGACAAGAACACAGGCAGACAGTCACTGTCTGATAAGCAAAAACGACAGATAAAGTTGAATCTCGTTTCTAAAGTTTCTGCCCCATATTCGATCATTTTGTCGTTGCACGAAGTTCGCGGGCGCTTGTTTACGAAACTATCAACAAAATAAGGCTTCTTTCTCTTATTATTATCTATGGCCGTTGGCAGATACGTACGATATAGACGGAAAGTGGTTGTCATTCAACAACTTTATTATTGCTTTTCCAGTTACAATAGCTGATTGATTTCTCGGTACATAGTACACAGTAGCAAAAGCGAAAATTATACGATTATCTGAAAAGCAAATCTACATAAAATCACTGGCGAAATAATCATGAAAAGAACATACACTAAAACAATCTTGTAAAATTCAAAACCATTTTCCACATCTGCTACAATCTATTTGTGGAATATGGCGGATAGCAAGCGTTCAATTTTGACCCAACCTCTCGCACTGTCATATAAGATCGAACAATAATCTGAAATACTTTTCTTCTGCCGGTGTTGTGAATCACTTTTTTTTTGGAAAATATTTCAAGTAACAATTCAATCTGCTGGCTGTACGAGTTAATTAGCATTATGACTGCATTCGAAGGTCTGTATGATTTGACTATTTTGTAGATTTATCATGACATGTGACAGAAATTCGTTACCTTTGCAGAGTTCGGCGTTATGCCGGAGATTGCCAAAGCTATCGACGAGATGGAATGGATGCTACCAACCGACGTGCAAGCCGAAGCGATACCGCTGATTCTGGGCGGAGGTGATGTGCTGATGGCAGCTGAAACCGGAAGCGGCAAAACCGGCGCGTTTTGTTTGCCGATTCTGCAAATCGTTTGGGAAACGTTGCGAGACATTAAGGAGGGTAAGACGGGAAAATCGATAACGCACAAAGGGCAACCGTGGACGTTTTCGTATACCGACCGTGGCCATGCCATGGCCATCACCCCTGACGGATTACGCTGCCAGTCGCGTGAAATGAAGGAATGGCACGGAACTCGCTGTACCAGCGGTGTCCACGGTAAGGGAAAGTACTATTACGAAGCAACGGTAACGGACGAAGGTCTGTGCCGTGTTGGATGGTCGACGGAACTGGCCAGCCTGGACCTCGGAACTGATCGTTTCGGGTACGGTTTTGGAGGAACAGGGCGAAAATCGAACTGTAAGCAATTCGACGTGTACGGAGAAGCATTTGGCAAACAGGATGTCATTGGATGTATGCTGGATCTGGATGGAAAAGAGATTGCTTTCTCCAAGAATGGAACCTTTCTCGGTATAGCGTTCAAGCTTAGCGAAGCAGATGCAAAGAACAATTCTTACTTTCCTGCCGTTGTGTTGAAAAACGCGGAAATCGCATTCAACTTTGGTCAAACTGACTTCAAGTATCCTTTACCGGCCGGTTATACGGCAGTGTGTAACGTGGCCAAAGAAAACATGTCTGAAAATCCTAACACTGGCCCAACGGGCAGCGCTGAAGGCGAGGCCGCAAAACCGAAACCGAACGCCCCACAGGCGATTGTCATCGAACCTTCGCGAGAGTTGGCTGAGCAGACGTTTAATCAGATACGGAAATTCAAGAAACATCTGAAAGATCCGGAAGTTCGCGAACTGTTGCTGATCGGAGGTGTGAACGTGCGAGAACAAATGGAAGTGCTCCAGCGTGGAGTAGACATAATCGTGGCCACACCCGGGCGTCTTGAGGATTTGATCGGAGGCGGTTACGTGCTTCTGAACAGTTGCCGATTTTTCGTATTGGATGAAGCGGATGGACTGCTTAAGCAAGGTTACACTGAGATGATCGATCGACTGCACAAGCAGATACCGAAGATAACATCTGACGGCCGACGGCTCCAGATGGTGGTGTGTAGTGCCACACTGCACTCATTCGAGGTGAAAAAAATGGCCGAGCGACTGATGCACTTCCCTACCTGGGTTGATTTGAAGGGTGAAGACGCCGTGCCGGAAACCGTCCATCACGTTGTGTGTATGGTTGATCCTCAGAAAGACACAAGCTGGCAATCAATGCGTACTCACATCCAAACGGATGGTGTGCACGCACGCGACAATGTACGTCCCGGGTCCAACACGGCGGAAACGCTTTCGGAGGCGATAAAAATGTTGAAAGGAGAATATACCCTGAAAGCGATCGATGAACACAACATGGATCGAGCAATCATCTTCTGCCGTACGAAGCTGGACTGCGACAACATGGAGCGTTACTTGCGACAAATGGGTGGGCAGAAGTACTCGTGCGTATGTTTGCACGGTGATCGTAATCCGAAGGAAAGAAAGGCTAATTTGGAAAAGTTTAAGAATAAGGAAGTAAAATTCCTTATTTGCACGGATGTGGCGGCCCGAGGTTTGGACATTACTGGACTGCCATTCATCATCAACGTGACGCTACCGGATGAAAAATCCAACTATGTGCACCGTATCGGACGTGTAGGCCGTGCTGATCGCATGGGGTTAGCGTTTTCGCTCGTTGCATCAGTACCGGAAAAGGTGTGGTACCATGGTCAGTGGTGCTCGTCGCGAGGTAAAAACTGCTGGAACACCGAACTAACCGATGTGAAAGGATGCTGCATGTGGTATGATGAAAAAATGTATCTGGCTGAAATCGAAGACCACTTGACGGTAACCATTCCCCAGATAGAGAAAGATATGAAGGTACCGCAGAACGAGTTTGATGGAAAGGTGGTTTATGGTGAGAAGCGTAAGAACACCGGAACAGGTTACAAAGATCACGTCGAGCAGTTGGGGCCAGTGGTTCGCGAACTGGCACGTTTGGAGCGTGAAGCTCAAACACTGTATCTGAAACGATTGGCAGTTTAAGGCAGCGAAGAAGCACAATGACATATGGAAGCGGTGTATTGATAAGAAGTTAAAATAAATAGTGATTTATTCCACATCTGACAAGCTATCCCCCGGCGAGCATTCTCGTTCCAGTTTGTTTAAAGCATTTACTAGTGAGTTTCCGAAGGAATTTACATATGAAGGACATACTTCCGACAACAGAGCATAGGGTGTTTCGTACCGAGGATTGGAGGCACACTCCGGCTCCTGAGTGTCGTGGGTGTATGCAACAATTTGTAAACCTTCGGCGTTAAGCTTAACACACATCTGCCTGCCATGCAGCGTTGTTACGTTTATGTACGCCTCGGTGCGCGTGACCGGAAGGACCTCGGAGTGTGAGACCTCTTTAACATGTTCGCGTATGTCCCTGATGACTGCTTCGGCTTCCTCATTCCAATCAATGATATTATCATCACAATAGTTGTAGTACTTTGTCACGGAGGCATTCATTTCACTTGAAATAAAAAAAAACCCAAAAGAATGCTAGATTTCGAAATTCAGATTTCGATAGCACAGAAAATGAGAAATAAACAATCGTAATCGATACCAGGCTTCACGTTCAATGTCAATGTTGTTTTGTTTCGGTGGTTGAATTGCCTTTCGATGTTTACCACAGTGTATTTCACCACAGTAGTATACTCAGTAGGCTACCGAAGAACGCGAACACACAGCTACCCTACAAACAAATGCAAGCAGTTTGGCAAGCGTCTATCGCCGTCACCAACTAGAACTACAGTCTGAATTCAACAGTTTAATGTATTTCCCAGGAGAATTTGTATCACTTTCACCTTGCGACAGCTTTGAGTATTGTTATGTTAAGAAACATAAAGGGGTTTAAGCTTTTTATAACAACCAAAACGTCATGTCATCTTTCTCGTACTGACAACAGCTATCGGCTATGAAGGAGCAAATCAAAACAGCCTATTCGCATCTCAGAAAAACAACCCTAGTAGAGTCAAGGCTTTCCAAAGTATTTATATGCATTCGGATTTTTCTTTACCCATTAATCGGTTCGAATCGAATCGAATCGAATCGAATCGAATCGAATCG
>KB671828.1:0-21120 GCA_000349105.1 Anopheles epiroticus | reverse complement strand
AAAAAAAAAAATTAATCGGTTCGAACAGGACTCGTTACCACGTAAGGCCTATGATAGGGTAATGCCATAATCACGTGACTATCGAGCTTGTCCAGTTTTTCTCAACCAATAAAATCCACTTTAGTCCTGTCAGTACAGTTTGTTGATCTGCAAGCCGCAAACGTACGTAAATCGGCCACGGGTCAGGTCACAGGTCGGTGTGTGTGATTGAGTGTAGTGAAGATTTGTTGGCAAATACCAACCATAATACCCCTATCAGGTTTCACCTCGGTAAAAAAAAGAATTGGTCTGGTCCAATGTGAAATCTGCCAACCATAGGAATTAAGCTGTCAATGTACGAGCAGAAGCAAGGTCTCTTTAGGAATCAGGTCTCGTAATAAGACTTTGGCAGCTCACCATTTTGGTCTCCCGTTTTGGACTGCATGCTGTCAAACGCGTTTGAAATTTTGAGTTTGCACATTTGTGTTGTTGTTCGTTTGATTCGTAAACCGTTTTGAACATTTTTATTTTTTTTATTACCAACAATTTTAAGTCAAAGATTAGCTAAACTTAAAAAAAAATCAAAGCTTTAAATAAGCGTTGTGGCCACTATGCTGTCAAATGGACTCCTTTCTTCTGCTTCTTTTTACCTGTCAAAACGGCCTTTTTACGGGACCTGATATATCAACAGACCTTGAGCAGAAGGTAAAAAACACAACTCCTCTATTACATTTGGATATGGTTATTTCACGTCAAAATGGTATAATGACACAAAATATCTATCTGTAATCACCCAATCTAATAGGGGTATAAACGGCCCTTTTATAGGGCTATTACACTTGGTAACATTTGTTGGAAAATCTATGGTAAAATATGTCAAATCCGCGCTTTTGGACAGAAATGACCATGCTGAATGTGTAATAGCTATGATGGAATAAAGATGGAATTTTCTTTCTTCCCGAATCGGATGACGTATTGTACCACACAATGACAGAATGAACATAGGTCGAGCCGAATTCATTTTTCTCCGCCTTGGTAAAAACTGTCAAGTCGATTTTGACAGAAAATCCATGGAATATTCTATCCAAAAGTAAGCAATGTAATAGCCCTATTAAAAGGCATTCTGGCTCCGATGGCTACAAACCATGCAAAGGGGCGTTTCGCACATCAAAAGCGATAGAGAGAGACAGGAAGAGCAGTAAAGTGCGAGAGCTCAAAATCATCGCATTGTTTCGCGGGAACGAGCTGTCAACAGATGACACGACAGACTGTACCACCACATACAAACTCCTCTGTAGGAGGACATAATAATCTGTATTGCCTCGGAAAAAGAAGAACTTCGGGTCGATTTCATCTGCTCTCCGTGAATTTCATCAAATTCTGCATATTTGGTGCTAGTCTTGCATGTAAATTATAAAACTACGCGCAAGCTTATCGTCCATTCTCGGTGTTCATTTCAAAAATTAACCCTCCAATTGCAGCCTGCTTCAATCGCAGCAGTCAAAGGCGTCGACGATTCTCCAGTGTGGTGTTATTTGTTGTGCAGTGCAAAAATTCGCGAGCCGTGCGCGATTTTCCCTCTTCGTTGTGTGTTGTATGTGGTACGTGTAGATTGTGAGTTTTTTTTAGTTCGATTCGCTCACAGACAAACATTGTTGTTGCGATTGTGATTTGTGTCCAGCTGCTGTGCGGAGTTTGTACATCGCTTCACAGACGACAGTTTGCTATTGATGCTTCTTGCAGGTTGCCCTCCCGCAAAGGACCAACAGTGAGAACATCTGCCGACAGAGTGTAAGTTCAGCTAGAACGGGATTCAGCGGTGCGTTGTGATTTTATTTTTCAATGCAGCGTACATGCTGAATGGAGTCTTTTAGTTTTGTGAGTAAACGAAAAGTCGCAGAATAAACACCGCTTGTAGAACAGCCACATATGCGAAGATAAGAATGCTTAGCTTAGCTTCAGCCTTGATAAGAAAATAATGTATCATTCCCGTCGTCCTTCTCGAAACAATTTTAACGCACTGTGGGCACGATAGCAATGGTTTAATGCAAAGTATGGGCTAAAATATCGATCTGTTCATTTTTATAGCTCATTGTCCCAAATTACGAAGGTGCGGAGCGCGACGTTTGGAGTGTTTTGTACGAGTGGAGCCTGAGGCATGCATATCAATTTCTAGCATAATTTGAAGCACATTTGGATCCTGCTTGCGCTCTTAACCTTGCCAACGGGCGGTACAATACCCTGAAATATGCTGACTTCCGGCTGTTGGAAAGTTTGCAATGCTGTGTACAAGCACGATAAACGTATGGTGCAGTGGGGACCCGTTGACGTGGGACATGGGTGGGCAGCACTATTTTTATCTCATTCAACCACACTGCCTATGCCAGCCTCGAGCGGCTGGGGCTTGGGAATGGGAGTATGTGCAACGGTAAGATAGAATTTACCATGCGAATGACGGAAGCTGTGAGAGCCGGCGGTAATAGATAGTTTCGGGCGACTATAATGAGCATCATCGATTGAGGATGGTGATGATGTGGTTGCAACCACGACAAGGTGCTTGATGCACACACGCATAGTAAAAGGAGAGAACTGCAACATTCTCTTGCACACAACACGCTCTGGCACCTCACACGAAGCTGGTCGTGTCTGCGCATACACTTCCAAGGTCAATGCTAACGCTGGCGATGGGAATGAGGCCGATTACGGGTACACGTTGGTGGGTACACGATGTATCAATGAGTCATTTTTAAGTATTTTACAAACGTTATTATAAAGCTCTATTCGACTGATAAGCTGTGTTCGATGTTGTAAATATATTTTTTACGTTAGAGTGTACGTTTGATATTGAATATAAAAGATGAGGGATAATATTTAGTATCTAAAGCCAAACTCAATTATCCATACGCTAGCTGTAAGTTAGTAAGCATGTTCTCGACGACGATAAGATAAGACAAATCAGCGATGGAGCAACATTCCATTAAAGTATACTACTAATCGTCGTTCGAGCACAACATGCTGAATTTAGCTTTTTTTTTCTTGACTATGTGTACAGTAAATAATGTTAAGATTCGCTTTTGAAATGTCTATTTAAATGATTATCCATAATCTCGAGTTGAGAAGCAAGAATTGTTTTTAGGTTTCTTTTTGAAGCTGAAGAAACAAATAAGTTCCTTTATGTGCCGTCTTTACCTCAGTCGATGGGCGAATGTTGTTATCAGCGGTTAAACATGGCAATTTGCACCGACTTAATAATTTCACTGTAGAGGTGTTATTTTTCCTTACGCTGCGGTGCGTTTGTACAAACAATGATCTTAAGTATGGCTATCAGGCATAATCGGCATAAAGGTTAAAAAAAAATATTTTTCTATATGGACAATGGAATCAATAATTAAACACACACACCAATAAAATATATGAAATGAGTAAAACGTGAAAGTTTCTTCAATATGGTTTAAGCTTTGTAAAAGTCAAATATATCAAAGATTAAAGACTGTAGAATATAGATGCAGAACAAATGAAGCAGTTTCATTAACATTTGTTGGTTCGGCATTAATGCTGTTCCATGAACGAGTTTATTCGAGTAACAATTGAAAATCTCAAGAGTGTATATAACGTTTAATTCGATAAGAAACGCTCTGATACGAAGACGCCGGTCGCTCTTGAACTCGCTGGCAGTCAATGACATGAGTTTGGCCGGACATGGATTTGATCCAGATATCTTGCTAATTCCTTCGTCTGGCACACCAACGAAACAGCAATGTTTATGAAGTTCAATCGGGCTACGTTCTAAAATATAATGTTTGGTTCCACATGAACAATTATGGTAACCTTTCATCGTTTTATGATTTCATGGTTCAGCGAACGCAATGCTGTATATAAGTATGATTCCAATCGTTGTTCTTTGAGGGCTGCGTAAGTCTTTCCTATGTTTGAACACAAGTTGTAATAAGGCCACCTGAGCCATCAGAAGGCCTGATGAGGCACAAAGTCCCATTTTGGGTGGTCTTGGTTTGCCGATTGCAGGACTGTGTGACTATTCTTGGTCTTCATTAGTGGCATGCACAGGGGTTTGAACGGTAGCGGTTATAGGAGCAAATAACATATTCAATTCACGTCCGACGAATAAAGTCAAGTGATTTGTTGTAGCCGTCAAATTAGAAAGAAAATCTGGGAAAAGTCGGTACGGGAGGTAAAGGCGTAGGCCTTCTACAAAGGTCCAACGTTGTTCGAATTCGATTTAGAACACCACCCTATACGTATGAGTGACTAAATACTGCTCTGGGTGCGTACAAAAGGTCACGATAAATAATTCTATAAGTGACTTGGATAGTTTTGACCGGCAGCGGTTGTTGTTATTGGGCAAATAAGAGAAGAAGTAATTTTTATTTAAACTCCAAGTCCTCGTATAAAGTAAAGCGAGCTGGTCTGGCTATTAATGCTCTTTAAAATTGTTTAAAAGAATAGATTGTGAATCTTAGCAGAATTTGCTATATTAGCTTCAAAGTTTAACAAACCTTAGTTTGATTCAAATACCAAAAGCTAGCTCTCGTAAGAAATATCAATATTTGTTGGTGTCTTGTCGATTTCCATTATACGTTTTATAAACCAAAAGCTGTGTGTGATAACTGGTCTCTAGTTATGCTGTATAGTTGGCACATGAGCAAAAGAAAACCAGTCGCTAAGATATCGCACAGACACGCGAGACATTTCGGCGTCAAATTGTCTAGTACTGACTACGGACGCAGACGAAAAGTGGTAAAGATCTTTCTTTGTTGGTGGTTGGCACAAGAGTTTATATGAAGAAAACGGTGCGAATAAGTTCGGTAGTATGTACCTTGCTAGGCTATTGTTATACACTTATGATTCGAGCATCCAAATATTGGTTTGTGGAAGCATATGTTTGTAAAACTGTTAAATATTTGCTTAAGTTGGCTTGGGTTGTGCTTGGCTTGCATTGCCCAAACTATTCCAGGCTACAATTGCGATGCTGTAGCGGAAGAGCGCAAGCGTACGGCAAAGAATCTCCTCTTAGCTCCTATGAATGACGAAATCGGTGCCGAAACCGCGTGTTTCAAAGCCTCTGGCAGTTCGTCGAAAAGGTGGACGGTGTGGGTGTGTGTAAGAGAGTAAGGTCCTTCGCGTGCAATCGTTATAGACACCATATTCCTATCCAGAGCGACCAGGGTGGCCACTCATATGCGGTTGTAATCCTTTCTCTCATGTTGGTATTGCTTTTGGGTTTGGCGTGATTTTGAACGTACCAAGAGAGAGAGAGAGAGAGAGAGAGAGAGAGAGAGAGAGAGAGAGAGAGAGAGAAGGAGAGAAAAACTCCAGAATTCTTATGCTCCAAATATGAACAGAACAGTAGCATGAATGAATGTAGCGTTTAATTAAACGGATTAAAAGGAAGGAAAGTAATATCTACCTTCGTTTTATACTGATCAATGCCCAACGGTGTGAGGAGGCTTGAATGCGATAAAAAGGTCCAAAAATGTCTCCATACTTCAATGTATTAAACATTTTGTAGCCCTATCAATCGTGGAAATGTGCTGGTCGCAATACACATAAGCAATATATTTTTCTTGCAGTGTCTAGTGTGGCTGCTTTGTGTTGGCAGTGTAAAGTGCGAGACACAATGTTTCTTCGCATTGCAACGCCTGTTTGATTCATCCTTATGAACCGCAGGTTTTGGACCCACCATAGTGAGAGAAAGAGCGTGAGAAGGAGGAGCATTACGAGTGTGCACACGCACACTGCTAAAGCTTTGTTCGAATCGAGCGCGTTCTACTACATACAAACATACGCTCGTTTCGAGAGAGCGAAACTTGCGCCTTACTGTACAGCAGTACAGTTTTCTCAATTTTCCATGGCTAGCTTTGCGAGCAACCTCAATTGGGCTGGTGTTAACTGCTGCAAACTTCTAATGTTGTAGTCGCCCAAAAGTTTCTTGACACAGTCTTATTGAACACTCCGGTCACGTCTCGTGTGTGAGCTTGCTTGAAATTGCTACTAAAACCGCGTGTGATGCAGAAACCGTTCCATTGTAATAATTAACAGTTTACTTAGCACATTCAGTGTAGTCTTGGAGTGTGAGAACCTTCTGGACGAACGGAAATTCTAGCATTTTGTACCCATCAACATTGGTTTAAAAGTAAGAAGCGAGTTGTGCATGCCCAGCAAATTTCCTTTTTCCCTATTTTTCTAGGGCACGGTTCCAAAATGTAGCTCGTGTCACATGGTACTTTTGTTCGAAGTGCGCACACCTGTTAGAAAAAATGAAAAAGGAAAAGGAAAAATAGACTGACATCATTGACAACGCGTCAAAGCGTATGGGCGACTAAATGAATATAATTTTACTAATATATGTTTCCCTTTTTCATGTTTCTTTCCCGACCGACCTATATTACTTCTTGCTGTCCTGGCCGGATACTCTTACACTTGTTCGGGCATCATATTCCTTTGCTGCTGAACTGGCTGAAAATGCAACGCTCCAATGCTGTACGCGACGAAAAAAGGCTTTCCCAACCACAGTTGATACGAGCGTCCTCTGCAGTGAGCAGCGCCCTGCTTAAGTGATATAAGTGCGAATGTGTCCGTGAGATAGTAGTGGACGGCGGTACAAGTGTGTTGTATAATAATCAGCGTAGTAAGGAAATATTCGCTGGTGGTGCAACTATCACGTTCTCAATCTTGAAAAAGTTGTTAAGTTTTCCTTGCTGCCACCCGCCAAATAAATCACTAGTTCGCCCGTGTGTGCTGATATTAGAAGGAAAGAAGTGTTTGCGCTCGTTGGCGATTGCTGCGGAGGAGCGAAAGATATATTTTGAGACGCAACGTTAAAATAAAATCTTCCACCATTTTCTCCAAAGGCGAAAACATGGCATTTGCAGGCCTTAAAAAGCAAATTAATAAAGCAAATCAGGTAATGTGGTTTTTCTGGTCAAGTGGTGAATTTTTAGTTCAATTATAAAAAGGAATAAATGTCGTTGGCAAAATGTTCCTTTTTTAAACATAATAGGATCAGTGAATTAAACAAAATACATTAATACTCTTTTGAAAAACTCATTCAAGACAGAAATGTATCAAGTAAATACTCAAGTTTTTCTTGTGCTCGTTCTTGTAACAATTTAAGAAAAGTATACTTCATTCTACAGTGCATTTTGTAGAAGAGCACGCTTAAAGTGAAATGTAGGTCACGACCAATTTGAAGTGGAATATGATGCCTAGTGGAGTAGTGCCTACCTGGCCAAAGGATGGTGGCGTTGAAGTAGGGATGTACCATATGAACATAGTACATGTAGTTTAACGCTTTTACTGTATAAATAAGTGTGTGAGGCTGGATGTTTCTGCTTTTTTCTCTATATAATTTGTCATTGTCCTTGGCCCATGTGTAAGTCTTTAGCTTTTAGGAACTTATTTTTAAAACTTAAAACTAGTGTAATACTATACTCGTGTTAAAATACTCTTGTTTTAAGCGATACTTTGCACAATGTTGTGTTGCGTTCTAATTGTCAGTTAATAGTTTGGCAATACGATCCGGCCGTCACTACGGAAATAAAAAGTTTACAGATTTGTGATCAGCTTTGTCATTTGTCGAATTAAATATTGCATACAATAATTGCAATACGGCAAAAAAGTTTTAAAACTACTTTGAAAAATGTGGAATGATTTAGATTTCATGATTGATTAATAATTCAACAAGAACTTGCATACAATAAGGAGGCGCATGGTAGTTTTCAGTCAGAGAGCTTCTATTGCTTTACCATTTATAATCCGTCATATAAAAGATTATAATGCGAGGCTAGGGCCAGAATGCACGGTTAACTCAAAGTTAACACTTATTTGTAGAATACCACGTTTAGTATATTTGGACACTAACTCCTTTGTGGTATTCCAGTATGTCACTGAAAAGATGGGAGGTGCTGAAGGCACCAAACTGGACTTGGATTTCATGGAGATGGAGCGGGTAAGTTGAACTCAAATCCATCACTAAACTGCGTCTTTAGTAAAGAGCGCTTGCATGTTAATCTTTGTTACATTGTGCAAATATTTTTCAGAAAACGGATGTCACCGTCGAGCTAGTCGAAGAGTTGCAAGCCAAGACTAAAGAGTACTTGCAACCGAACCCGACGGCCAGAGCGAAGATGGCAGCGGTCAAAGGTATTTCTAAATTATCAGGTCAGGCTAAAAGTAATACTTATCCACAACCAGAAGGTATATTGGCTGACTGTATGCTGACGTACGGTAAAAAGCTGGGTGAGGACAGTATTTTCGGTAAGTACAGCGCATACGGCGTGTTTTTATTCTTTAAATGTACTTCTTAATCGTATGAGCCACGGCTGTCTCTCAATGCATCCGTTTACTTTCAAATCATTTGTTTGCATTCATACATCACAGGCGCATTACAATCCGCTCATTGAATGGCCTATATGCTTCATAATATTAAAATACTAACAAACAACTGTGCTAAATAGTTTTCGTGAAAATCCTTTTATTGCAATTCTGAAAGAGGTTTTTCTGCAGCAACTATGCAAATAATTAAACTTACATAAGCTTCATAATATCGTATCAACATATGCGTTAAGCGCTCGGCAAAATAAAAAGCAACGTGGGGAGGATGTAATCTGCCTTAAAATTTATTTGCTCCTATCTTTGCTACATTTAAAATCAAATATGACTTAAGGACAGTGATGTATGTATTTCTCCTTGTATTGCTTTAATTTGAAATTTACAAGCGTTGCTTTCTTTTAAATCCTATACTATCTTTTCCCCTTTAAAATCTTATGTAGAACATTACCAAGCGCCATGCTGCAAATTTAGATTTTTTTTATAAAAATCCCTCGTTAGAATTTATTATCTATCTATTTCTTTACCCTATTCTGCTCAAACGCACACCCTATAAATGTTGTACTGTAATCTGTATTACAATCGATATTTCATTTATTGTGTAGTGTACTGCTAGTCAATGAAATGTTTTCTTTTTCTAGCAATTATTGATTGAGCAATCTAAAGTAATAATTCAGAAGAATTGCGTGCCGTGTTACTAGACACGTTAATTTCTAAACCTTTCTGTCAAAGTTTAGAATGCTATCCTTACCAATCATTGGTTTCTATATAATCTGGTATTTTTTTTTAAAGAACTGAACTCTTGCATAAGTGATGTCACTGAATATAGTAATAATAATAATAATACTAATCACATTTCTGAGCCATTGAATGTAATTTTATATCGTCATTTTGACACAACAAACTAATATGTGCTGTTCTTTTATTCACTCCTGTACATTTCCATTGTGGGAATTATCGAAATACCTGTGTTGGCCGACCCAAAACAACTGCCTTCATCCATCATGCGGATTTGCGTTCCTGTTTGGTGTGCATGCAACATACTCACGGCATAATGACCGCGTGAACTTGCCGCCTGTTTTCCAACCTATGCAGCGTCGGCGTTGGTTGAAATGGGCGATTCGCTCAAGCAGATGGCTGACGTGAAATACTCTCTTGATGATAACATAAAACAAAACTTCCTCGAGCCGCTCCATCAACTTCAGACAAAGGATCTGAAGGAAGTAATGGTAAGCATATTCCTGATGTGCAATATTCAAACAAGGACTAATAAAATTCCAATGATTTTTTTTCTCATTTAGCATCACCGCAAGAAGCTGCAAGGCAGACGTCTCGATTTCGATTGCAAGAAAAGGCGACAGGCCAAAGGTATGAATATGATTATTTGACAATGGTAACCTTACAATAAATCATTTATAACTATTAGTAAGCAACTGTTCTGCTATTAGCTTTTTATAGTTTGGTAAAATATTAAGTTCGATTTGAACAATTATATAGTTATTATCTAGTACCATAGACATCAGATGTATCTTTATACATTTTACTTTAGTTTATATTTTATGTCAAGGATAATTGTTTATTATTTTGTGCTATTTTACGTTTTGCGCTAATTTGTGTTTATGATTTATTCTTTTTTCTTTATTTTCATGTTTGCTGCTGTATGTTAAATGTTATTGAATCCTGCCAAATGCATATACTTTTGCACTATCATCTTTATCTGCCTACGACCAATGATTATTGTTGTGTTTTTTCTGTGTTTATAATGCTTATAAATCCGTTATGGTCTGTAAACTTTGTTGACATGTTGGTGCTCCTTGTGCTTTATCCACGGTTTTTTTTTTGTGGGTAAACAATGCCATGAATGCCTTCTAATAATAGGTTCTCAAATTACAGATGATGAAATTAGGAGCGCTGAGGAGAAATTTGCCGAATCGCTACAGCTTGCACAGGTTGGAATGTACAATCTGTTGGAGAATGATGTAAGTTGATATTTGATATAGAAACTAAATATATTTTAAGTAGTTTTGTAAAAGACACAGCCAAGAAAAAAATAGGAAGATTATATTCTTGTGATACGCTTTCATCGTTGCGCGGAACTGTTTTGTAGTGTATCAAATGCTTATCTCGGTTTTATTAATTATTCTCTATCATTGTCAATAGGTTGAGCAAGTTTCCCAGCTGGTAACATTTGCCGAGGGAATGCTCGATTATCATTCCCAATGCTCTGAGATTCTGAAAGTATTGGTGGAAACACTTAATGAAAAGTAAGTTTCGGTACACGCATGCTGTTAGCCAACGCACCTACTAAAACCTTCTTTCATTATTCCCACAGACGCGAGGAAGCTGCTGCAAGGCCAAAATCTGAATTCGTACCCAAGACACTTGCTGATTTGAACATCGAAATGCTTGGTTCACAGGATGGAATGAACGGTGGGCCCCATTTTCTTAATCCCAATAGGTTGAACAATTCCCATCACCACATGTACAGCTCCCAGCAAAATCTGTCCAATAACAAAAACCATTCTTCCAACCACAACAACAATAATAGCCACTTTAACCGTAACCGACTATACGGCTCTCAGCAGAGCTTGTCGTCGACACGGAGCGGCGGTGGTACCTCAAGTGCATTTGGTGGTGTAGGTGGCAGAACAGGCGACACCAGTGGCATTGATAGTATTAGTAGTGCTGATGGTTCGGACATGCGGCCGCCGTCATACGGATCCTCCGTAGACAGCTGGTTAAATGCATGGGACCAACCGAATAATGGGGTTCATGCCGGAAACGGTAATGGTGGTATTGGTGCTGGGTCTAAGCCGGGCAAGTTTACAGCGTCCAGCAACGGCGCCAACATTCGTTATAATAATAAAAGCAGTAACAGTACGATGTACAGTACCGCTCCTACCAATAGCACCGCAATGTTTGCTAACAACAACAACAACAACAACTTCAGTGATCCTTGGTCAGGTGATTTGATTGTTTTTTTTTTATTGATAAATTTAATTTATTTTCGTTAGTACCTCTAGTACCAGTGAATAATGCACTCTACTATTAAAATTATTTCATACTTATTGCCAAGAGCAACAACATAAATTTAACCGCATTCCATGTAGTTGTACCATAAGTGTAATTTAAAAAAATCATGAGTATTTTAAAATGTTTTAGTTTTTACGCCTTCTTACAAAGACATTTTCTTTGCTGATGAAAACTGATAATGTGCTTCGTGCCTTTGAACTACTATTTTTTATTTAAATTTTGTTAGCTTTTAATTTGGGCACCTAATTACGAGCATAGCAAATGAAAATTAACTATTCTTCCTAAAATAGGATTTGTTCATTTAACAAATAAATTTGATGCGGAATGAAGCACTTAGTCAATAGTCAAAAGAATCTATTAAAGGGCCCAACTAGAAAGTGTTGTTCGTATTGATTGCAATATGGTAAAAGTTAGTGTACTATATTATTTTCGCATTATTGACTGGTACAAATAAGTTATTTTATGTTATGCATTAAGAAAGTTTAAGTTAGTATTATCACACGGTTATGGATACGGTGTATGGTAGCTATTGAAAGGACATTTTTATATCCCTATTTTATTTCTAGTCAACCTACAAACGAGGACACGAAAAAAAGGATTTACACGGAAAATTACACACTTTGACAAATAATCGCAAAAAAAAACATGTTAAGACGCTTTACTTCCACGTTCCATTCAAAGGAACAGCAAAACTTCACATTTTCGATCATAACTACTAAAATGCACGACATTTGACATTGAAGTTACGCATAATAAGATATGTATAATATGACCAATTCATGGAACGTTCTATTAAAAGTTCATGCTGGTGATGGGAATTTGCTTTACACAATAGTAGTAATCTGCATCTGAGATACTGTAAGCTAGTTATGAGTGTTGAGATTTGGATTTCCTGCGCATCCTCTGCTTCCACTTTCTTCATTCATAAACGTCATACTTATTTGTTCCAATTGGTGCATTGGTAATTTACAATTTTGTTCCATTTACAAATGCCAACATTTATTTTATAATTTTCCTGCAACTGTAGCTATTTTGGCTAGCTACTCATTTTCTTATCAAAAGAAACTATGTGGAGTAGTTAATGTATGGTAAAACTCGATTTTTTGTAGTACATTGTTTCACATTTCTACATGGTAATCCTATGTAATCCCTTAAACATCTTGATAAGTTCAGAATGAACGCCAATATCAAGTGGCACCTATTTCCCCTTTCGCTCCATATAAGGGTTCTTGATGTGCTCTTGATTTTTAAACTATCTGACTACTAGAGGCGAAGTTAGCCTGACGGCCAAAATCTTTATAAAAAAAACTATCTGACTCTGTCTGTGTCTCTTTTCCACTTGGATAGGTCGTTTTAAGATAGTTCTCGATATTTTTGGACGGCAATGTAATGCAAGTGTAATATTATATTATGTTTACCGCAATATTTCAAATGTTTGTACTGTGTGTTGAATGCAGAACAGAGTTTATACGTTGTTGTGTCGAGCAACAAATTAATTCTTCACTCCCTATCTCGAGCTTAACTGCAAATTTTCTAACTAAACAAAGATTGTCTCACCATCCTTTACTGTTTGTCTACTATTTGTTGATGAATGGTATGCAAATATATGTTCTTTTTGAATGAATGTTTTAATATATTCCTACATTAATATTTATACACATATATATCTGTTGCTCTCTATACATATTTCTCTTTCTCTCTCTTTCTCTCTCTCTCTCTATCTCTCTCTCTCTTTATATCTCTCGTTCTCTCTGGTTCTGAAAAATCACTATACGACTGTCGTCATTGTTTTTTTTACATCAATGTGTTTTTTGCTATTTGTACGACTTGCGTATCGCTAGGTGGTTCATCCTCTCATCTCAGTTCGCCGGTCAATAAACCGACACATCTGGAACTGTTGGGAAATGGTCAAGCACAGGCGCGTTCTACTAATGGTAAAAAGAATGAATCATTTGTTCTGAAATTTGAAACTAACATTATAATTTGGCAAACTTTCACGAAATTAACACTTGTCTATTGTACATGCGAATGAGAAAAGTACAACTACTACTGTCTGTCGTGAGAGATATTGCTTAGTAGTCAACTACAGCTGATTGCATACATTATTGTTTAAAGTTTGAATGGAACGACTGCTTATTCCGGTTGTTGTTGTTGTGTTGTTGTTCTTTTAATGTTATTTGTTTCGTACATGTTTGCCTTACTTGGCCGTGGCCGTTACGTTCTGCTACGATTATACGCGTAAAAATGCGTCTTTAATTGGATTACTTTGTGTATCGTTTGCTTTATACGTTAAAAAGTAGGATACATGGTACCGATTTATGTTATAACATATGTTTTCACCTTTCCTGTTTTGCAACTGCATGCATCTTCCGCTTTTAGCTTGTTTTTGGTTTTGGAATGAGATAAATTCAGAAAGTATCATTTGTGGTTCGTTGTTTCATACATTCATTGTCACTAGCTATGGTCATATCAGATACGAGCAGAATATGGTATGGCTGAGGTTAAAAGTATCATGTATGTTTTGTTCACTGCTATCCTAACGTATGCATCACGAATTAACGTAGCGAAACAGAAATTAGCTAAAGGTTTTGTAAAAGCAAAATCTACAAACACTCTGCACAGATTATTATTATAGGACATGTTTAAGATTGAACTAGAAAAAATAAGCAAAACGGTCTGGTCGTTCATTTTGAATGAAAAAAAACAGTTTTATTTGTAAGAACAAGTGGAGATGATTGTAACTTTAAACCTTAACATACGTTTCTTTGTTTTGTAATCTTGTTTATCAGCATCGCCATTGCCGTCGCCAATGCGTTCTCCTGCAAGAACGCCTATGCCAACTAAACCCACACAACCATGCTGCACAGCACTGTACGACTTTGAACCAGAAAACCCTGGAGAATTGGGTTTCAAGGTATGTCTAGTCTTGGGCCTAGCCCCTTATACGGGTGTGCTATAAATGTTCTTGTTAAACTTTTTTTTAGGAAAACGACGTTATTACTTTAATCCAGCGCGTGGATGAAAACTGGTTTGAGGGTAGCTTGAATGGAAGAAATGGCTACTTCCCTCAGTCGTATGTACAAGTCACCGTGCCACTGCCCAGCAATTAAACATCTTGAGCATGGCAAAAGGATGTTACTACACAAAACTAGTGCATAAAAATGAAGAAAACGCAAACAACTAATATTTAATAGATTCAAAAAAGGGCAGGCGAATGGTGAAAATGGATCAACTGTATGTTGGGCAATGAAGACAACCCAGGTGAATGGAGAATGGAGGAAGTGTAGCAGTGGCAGGAACTGCGGACGGAAATGTAAGGTTTGTTGCAAACATTTCCAAACAAACTGGTTGGGATTGATACAGACATCTGAATAGCTAGCGCCAAATCGTTAACCCGAAACTAAAACATTCATAATGTTATAAATTTCCTCCGAACTTATAATTCTCCAACCTCTATGATACTAGCTTACATTCTGATGCAAAATGCAGCAACTAAAAAACGACGAAAAAAAAACGCGTTCCTTCCTGAATCATCTAAAGTGAAAATGAGATTATCAATTATAAGGATGCGCCACAGAACGATACAGTTTAGAGCCTTTGCGTTGCAAGCGAGAGAACATTTTACAGTCCTAGAAATGAACCTTAAAGCACACTCCGTCTGGAGAATCTTTTAACCGAACTTATTTTTTTTGTAGCAAACGATACATTTTAAAGTGAAATGCGTAGAGAAATTGTAATAATTTCTGATGATGTTATTTTAACAGGATGATTATCGTTGTTGTACGCGACGATTTTAATTTACGGACAGTGGAAATGATTTAAGCGATCGTACTTTACACGGAGCGAGAACCCAATAACTGATGGTTTTGTTTAGATTGGAGTGTTCTGGAGTGGAGGAACTTCAACTCTTTGTTTAATAGGCTAGCCTACGTCTGTTACGATTGTATGCAGAGGTGTTAAAAACGAATGTTGTATGTATAGTTGCAATAGTACCCGAGTTTGCCATACAAGCGGGATGCGGAGTGAAATGTTATGAGATTACTAAGAGAAGGTTAGGTTTGTTTGTGCTACATTGTACTGTGGCGGTTACTTTAATTCTCTGTTTAGATTTTGATTTTTTCAATGAATCGTTAGATTTACTGGGCTCTTGTAATCACACGCCTTCACGTTGAATCGTTATTGGGAATGTGTTTTTGAGTTCTCAGTATGTGTTGGGTTATTTTGCATCGTGTTTTGCTTTGTTGTACAGATTACGGTTAAGAGAGCTCTCTAGCATGTCACAAATGAACAAGCAAAGCAGTGGATAACTCATTAGCGGTTGATATTCGAAGAGGACGATTAGACAAAATGTTAATTTTATGAGTTAGTTAGCTTACTTGTTCAAGGAGTCATGAGACGTTTGCTTGTTTGGCATTGTTGAAAATCGAATCAACATACAGTTCAGTTCAGCTCAACCCTCTTCATGGTTTATACATGCGGTTTTTATTGATTTGCCTGTAATATAAGCATTAAACAATTGTATTACTTTGTTGATGTTGAAAACAGAACAAAAGGTAACGTTTTGTTTTTGTTCATGGCATAGCAAAAGGTTACGGTAGGCACTGCAAAAATATTCCTGATAGAAAACCAACACTATTAGAACATCATATAACGTTGCTCAATACTAATTATATTTTTACACAATTGCTTACAACCTTTATTCCGCATACATACTGCTTCTCTAGCACACTGAGAAGCAACAATCGAATGTTTAGTTCACGTATTACTTGCGTTTGGCACACGATTCGGTTCGGTTAACACATATTATTGTGTATGTTACTGATAGGAAACATTATTCCTCGTTGATGCCAATGCTTTAGCCTAATGTTATATGGATAAGAAGCTCGTATATTCATATGCGTGCTATGTCGGCTTATAGTATTATTTGTACAGATACACTATGGTATGTTATTTTTAGTATCCTAATTTAGTATAACAACTCAAAGTCATTAGTTATGATAAAATTGCAAATGCTTAAACCATCCAACATGTTTATGTACTGAACTCTGAACTGTGTTTTCGTACCTGTTCCTGATTCTTGTGTGCATTCAAGTGACTGTTGAAATTAAGTTTTTTGGGCGTCCGAAAATTCCTAGCGCGGAACATCACATACATTGTAGATTTGATTGTTTGATCCTCATCACGGACATGCATAGTAGACAAATCGTAATTTTCCTAATAATGTGGTGCGTTTTAGTTCGTTTGTTTGCAAAATAAAAAGAAGGTTAAATTTTTTTATAAAAGTTTTGTTTTCTTTTTTTTAATGTCACATTGCTGCATAATCTTGTACGATTTTAACGCACGACAAACTTACATCACAATTAATTTTTAATTTTTACAAATTCAACTTAATTATCTATTGTTAAAGTACCATGTGTCGAAGTGTTTAAAGAGAGTTAGAGCAAGACTGGTACTTCTACTTAAGTCAAAAAAAAACCAAAAACAAAATAGTTTTTTTTTTGCAGACACTTTTGAATTATGAATAGCGGGATGTTCGGAATGAAAGCAAAGAAGGTACTAATAATACACATTGTAATTAACTGACTAGTGCCCGAAAACTCTCAAACATTCATTTACTAACGTACACCGACCTATCAAAGCCTATGAATCCACTTGATCTAATATGAGTGCAATGATATTGACGTTAAAGTGTATACAACCAAAGATATTTACCCTCGATGCGCGAAATAGAGTCTATTAACGATGACCACCAGTTGTAACGATGATGGGTCGTCTGTGTCTTGCAAAGAGATGCGCCATGAATCAGCAGAGCAAATCATGTGAGTGCCCATCGTCTTTATTGTTGCGGTGTGATGGTGATTGATGTGATGGGAATTATAACAGAACTATATATATATACATACATATACATATACACATGCATATAAACACATGTATTTACAAAAGAACTCTAGATGTCCAACGCTTGCGGAGGTCCGAATTGGCAAAGTGTGCAGAAATAGGTAGGGTTATCAATTCACATTGGATGATGTATGTGGCCATGCGTGTTTCAAGGGACATCTAAATCTAAGACTCTTTTCTCATACCTTCATAGCATTATAAGCTTCGTAATCGTTGTTGAACGTGTTTCTTGTGCAAATTTCCATCGTTTAATTTTTCTTGCGGTTCCTTGAGGAAACGTCCAAATGAATACGAATGACACGTGTGCGTTGTATAAGATGCAAAACTCAATGTTAAAACTTACCATCAGTACTCTCCTTTTCTTCCGACCTTTATCCGAACGCGAATCAATAAGTGTACATAAACATCACTGGCCGAGGCTTGTTTTGAATGTGCATAAATGCAAGCTGAAAGACAAATGGTAACACAATACACGGAACCCAGAACCGAACTTTATTGTCCATTGCAAATAATTATATGATACACGTCATAACGAGGAGAAGTATAAAGACAAAGTATTTGCAATACACAACATGACTTCTCGATTCTCATGCAAAACTTCCTTTCCTTAGCCAACGAATATGAATGTAATAGGAACAACACAGAGAGACACAAATAAACACTGTGCAATTACTTTGAGCTGATCAGCCAGCAGTAAAAACTAAATGTATGAATTCACATCGTAGAAGTGCATAACACAATGGCCACTGTTTCCGTAGGATTCAATTCAAGCACCTTCAAACTACAAACAACTGCAACAATAGCTAACTTATTTTCGTAAACGTAAAGCTATAGCGTCATTACAATAGGGAGAGAAGGATCAGTCGAAATTGGGTAAATAGGGGAGAATCGTTCACTGCTTATGTTTGTTACTGAATACTACGTTTAATTGTTTGGTTTTGTTTTGTTGTATAAATCTAGAATAGTTTAGGCGCAAACAGCGAAGCAAAACATTAGTTTGAATGTTTTTGTAAAGTTTTAAATTTAAACTGTATATTCTAGGTGCAAAAAGTCCATTGCTTTACGAATAAGGTTCTAGTGTTGTGTATGTATTTCGTTACACCGTTGCTGATAGGTTGATTTAGAAAAATAGAAAACAGTTCAAGTAATTTAGTATGTTTTAGCGTATTTGCAACATGCCCCACGAGTAACTGGGTAGAGACGATTAAAGAAGCACGTGTATTAAGGGGGCCGCTTGGTCGAGCAAATGCGATCGATTGAAGCGAAAGAGAGTTTAACAATACTAACATACTTTGAAATATCATCTTAAAGGACAATACATAGCTGTTAAAGTAACATATAAAGAAGCAACGGAAAATTATAATTATGAAATGGAGAAAAAACAACTACAATCTTTAAGGTTTACGACATTAAGTGGAATTAAAGTAGCATTAACATAACACACTTGGGTGTAGGGTGGCAGTTTTAGTCGGACGCGTGAGCGTGTGAGATGCGAGTGGGTTGAATGTTACGAAGGTGAGAAGCCGGAGGGTTGAAAAAAATTAAACATAAAATTTAAAATATAACAATGCATAAAGCAACAGAGACGAAGACAAACCAGTGTGTATGTGTGTTGAGTGTGGGATGCGCATATGCATGTCCATTGAAGTATAACTATTATCTTTACTTCGGTGTTTACACACAAACGATTTGGCTGAAAGCAGATCACGATAATTGATGGACAAACGCAACGTGTGCAAATACTACATGTAGTTTACAGTCTCGAATGTAACGATAGTTAAACACAGACCCGACAAAAGATGTGGATGTTTTGGGATTGAAGAATACAGAATAAACGGTTCTTGAAATGGTGCCACGTAAAGAAAGGCAGTGTAATTCTGTTGGTATTATTTTTTCCTTTGAAAGAATAGGCGATTTTCTAATATTAGCATGAGCTGTAAGGAGTGTAGTAAGCCATAGTCCCTACTCAGCAGTCGAGGCTATGCTGCGAATCACACAATAAGTTATCAGCCACAGGAAAGGTTCTGGCCATTATTGTACCATCCTCTGGAAATCCAGTTGCAATGTCCGGTTTGATGTAAAATAAATCATTATTTTTTCACATTTGTTCATACATTGAAAACAGCGTAGCTAAACGGATTGGTCGATCTTCCTTAACAAAAAAGAATAAATCAGGGATTCGTTAATTAAAAGAATCGTGATAAATATGCTTAATACTTTTGCAAGCAATATTATCGAAATCTTTAAAATAGTACTGCAAAACCGATCCAAGTGACTTTTGTCCCACCGTCTTTTAGTAAAATTCTAATTTAATGATGAAACATATTTTCATCATAAGATTCAACATGTTAAAAAGTAAATAATAAATGATATTATGTAGTTTTTTTTTTATTTACTTTTAAAGAAACTTTGGCCGTCAGGCTAATATTTGCCTTTGATACTATGTACTATGTACAGGTTGTTCCAGTACCCCGCTTATATTCGGATTCAGTGAAACGCAGTTTGGGAAATTTGACTGCTCGATGGTACTGATTTGACGCATCAATTGGAAAATGAAAAATAATTTACTTTTTTGGCCAAGTTTTAAATTAATAAAATAAGGAAACTACGTTGATATATTGTACAAATTAAATGATAAAATAATTACCGAATGAAAGTCATTTTTTGCAACCAAAAATTTGCAGATTTGTACAGTTTTTTTTTTGCTAAAAATTGGTGTAATTCGACTTACACTGAAACTCGCGATACGCGGTTTCTTCTCAATCCTTATAAACCGAGCATCTTGGGGATAGCTGTGTACATATACCCATTAAACTTCTACAGGAAACTCTCTCTAGTCTACCACTTCTTAATTTAGCAAACCCCTCCAATCCTAACTTTTTTGGCTGTCCCGTGTCTTGTCAAAGACTATCTCAGAGATACTGAGTCGAAATTGACTAAATTCAGCTAAAGTACTGCATGAATCTGAAAATGTTTGTTTATAAAAAAAAGTTTCGGCTGGTTCATAATTTATTTCGTTGGTTTGGTACATAATATCGGTGAATTAATCTATGTTTAAAACCTTGCCCAATAGCTATACGACCTGACCGTTACTATAAAAAATCCTAAAATGTATATTATTTTTTAATTAATAATATCCAAATTACCAGTTCGCTAGCTAGGAATGTTGTACAAGTTTATTGGTTACTGTTATGGACGTGTGGAGTTACAAACGGTCCAACCTGCAGCGATCGATCAGGCTCTCATCTGCTGGAACTCAGCAGATCCTAGAAGCCACTGAGCGCGATCGCTACCGCTCTCAGCAGGAGCGGTTCTCTTGATCCCAGGCAGCCGAGCGGGACGGTCGCATCGTTAGTAATAAAGTGTTAATTGTAATTAAAGTAATCTACGCCTTTTACTGTTACACAAGCGACCACAAAACCAAAGAACACAAAAGTTACTAATGTTTAGTAGTGGATATTCAATGAAGGCTAGAAAATGGTGATACTCACAAAACGTATCGTAATTTCATATGCTGAAAGATCCTTTAAAATTAGCTAAACAACATTTTTTTTAAATTCTCAATTTATATCATTCAATGGGTCTGTACGCGAACTCAAACGTTCATTTTAATCGACCCTTGTAGCGTTCGTACAATTTAAATTAACACATAATTAGCACATTGCTTTTATGTTGTCCCTTTCGTAGGATGCTCTAGTCCTAAACTACTTACTTACTTATCGGGCGCTACAACCGCTTCTTGGTCTGCTTCAGCAAACTCCGAAATCGCTCACGCTCTCGCGCCGTCGTGTGCCAATCCGTTGTCCCGACCTTGACGACGCCTCAACACCATTTTCCCACCTCAGCTTGGGCCTACTACGC
>KB671827.1:92732-108799 GCA_000349105.1 Anopheles epiroticus | reverse complement strand
CGGCACATACGTTATGACGTTTGAGATATGTTTTCAATCAAAGGTTCCCGTATACGCATAGCAGAAAGGGGCCTGGTAAAGGTAACAAAAAAGGAGTCACCGCTCATAAAGTTGGTAATAATACTGTTCCTCATACTTTAACAAACGATATTTTCGCTCGCTGTATGGTGTGTATGCCGCGCTATCGTCTAAATGCAGATGGTGTAGAATCGTGAAGCGGTTTTGGCTGCTCGGTAACGTTGAAATGGCAGTAAAATGTGTCATTTTACGTTTGCAGACAGCTAGGAAAGTGATTGTTGAATGCTGGTGACTTTTTTCCTGCCACCGCTTTAGTGGTGAGTGGCGTGTGCTAAGTGAGGAAAATTGTCTTAAATTAATTAGAATGGCACTGATACGGAAGGTGCGTTCGTGTTACAGCAGCATTGAAGCTAAAAAAAAATAATTTTTAAAAGAATTTCAAATAACGTATTCGAGGTCCAAAAGAGTACTGTACTTTACGCTGGTTTGTTTGAAGGCATAAACGTATGGTTTGTTGTTGAATATCTGCATTTTCAACCATTTTTAACTTAATATTCAATTAAAGCTTAGAGCAATTTAAAATTGTATATAATTTAACCCCGGTGGTTTTGTTTTGTAAATTCATTTGTATTTTAAATGTCATTGTAAAAGCGGACTTACAGCAACCACATTAACACTTCCCCGTCATATTGTACGAAGCTTAAACTCGTTTGATGAATGAATTTAATCGTTTAGATAAAGATAAAAAAAAACTGGAAGAGATTTCCACTTACGGCAAATGTTTAAACTTAAATAAAACAACTGCCTTATTGATCTAATGAATTTAGAATTACAACAAAATATGATTACTATACTGAGGGGCATGAGTGAAGTTTTTGTAGTGGATGAGATCAGAACCTATATTTGAAATGCTATCTAAAGCGGGTGTTACTGCATGTTCAACTAGTGTAGAAAATAATTAAGGTGTCGTTAGTTCTTAATCTTCACCATTAGTTAAGATTATAATTCGTGAAATATCAAATAATTAGCTTTTTCTGCTGTTTATGTTTAAATATGTTCAATCGTGTGCAGGACATCAGGTGCTACCTTTATAGGATGTGGAAGAATCCTGTATCTAATAAATTTTGCTAGCAAGAGAAGAATGTTGCAGGAGGTTTGCAGTATGCCGTTCTTTCAAAAATAGCACCATTCTAAAGGTGCTTTCTTGGCGTATCACCTGATTTTTATTTTATATATTTGCATTTATACGGCATATTCGAATACATACCACATGACGTGCATTAACAGGAAGCTTGGCCAGAAAGTAAGACTTATACCAAAAGTACGGTGATGTATCAGAGACGGAAAACTATGTGCTTCAGAAACATCTGTTACAGTCTCATAAGTCCTTGGATACAATAAAGGGTTTGGGACGCTGAAGCTAAATATCAAGCAAATGATCATGGCATGGCAAAATATTCACCGTCTAACAGTACCCAAGGTAAAGTGCCTACCGTTTTCAAATGTTTTGGGTCTTTTTAACAGACTTCTTTCCTGAAAAAAAATATAAGGATTTCATTGTATTGCATTTAAAGAGTGATAAACCCTGTTGATTGGGTAACTTCTCTCCATACTCATCTCCTAATCCTATTTTATTCTCTTTTTGAATCAATCTTTGTGCATTTTCATTGTGCCACATTGTTTTATTATTGTACATTCTTCCCTCGTATTTATTCTATTCACTTGCAAAGAACTTTTAACAAATTAATAACAAATAACTTCTAGAGCGTTCTTCTAGCATAAAAATATGAATAAGTAATTGAAACCTTTTACGTGCAACCATTTTTATTAACCATCCATCTACATCTTGTTTGTAACCAAATGAATTTTAAGCCTAAAAAAAATTATATTAGGCTTTTGAAATCACTTTTGAAAACGTTCTAGAGTTTTCTATTCTAAATTAAAATTAAGGCGCAAACACTTAGTTATAATTAGTTG
This sequence comes from Anopheles epiroticus, assembly GCA_000349105.1. Classification (NCBI taxonomy): domain Eukaryota; kingdom Metazoa; phylum Arthropoda; class Insecta; order Diptera; family Culicidae; genus Anopheles; species Anopheles epiroticus. The sequence goes on along the minus strand of KB671827.1, from coordinate 106,804 downwards.
ACCATAATATTTCAGCAGTAAGAAAGGTTAATTGAACATAATTGGGGACCTTTTATAACAGTAATTTTACAAATTGATGTAATTTCCTACCTTGACCTTACACACAAAATGTCCCAAAATATCAAAAGTGTACTGTCCCTAGCGCCATCACATTCATTTTTGTTGTTCTACCGAAACTGTGTTCTAACGAAAAAGACTGTACAAACATGCTTGTGATTTTTATTATCTCGCAACGCTCCTAATGATTATTAAATTAATCACATCTGCTAACGATGTCGCCTTACCAATGTTTGCGTCACATTAACTTGCTTTCATTCTCGCTTTTTTCCGAGCGAGAACAAATTTTTAGCCTGCGGTGTCCCAGTCAAATAAAAAACAAACCTTTTATTTAAATCGATCGTTTTTGAAAAACGAACAAACAATTAGCTAGCGCGCTTGAGAGATTTCTCGAGACGGTTTGTGTGCTTGATTTCCGCCCAGTGGATGGAAGGAAACACAAAACCACAGACAAAACACACAACAGCTGCCGTTGTTCACAGGAACTTAATCAAGATCCACCCAATTGGATGACACAAGCACACACACGGGATAGAACATGGGTTCTATGTCTGCATAAAGAGAAAAAAAATGAGAAAAGGAAAGAAAGTCAACAGCCATCGCCATTCATCAACAATCGTCACCAATTCTGGGCCGACTCCGCAAAAAAAAACGTTTCTTTATTGGTGACGATGCGCACCGAAAGTTGACTTTGGCAAATGAAAAATGAGAGTGTCTATGTTTGTGAGACGGTTCCTCCCTACCCCTCAGAGTGGGAGGTAGGGGGGATTAATGGTTTGTTCGGGAAAGAATCCTTTACAAGAGACAAGGTAAATAAAAAGCCTCCCGCCAAACAGTGTCAAGAACCTTGAAGGCACACTTAAGAGCGGCCGCAGCTAAGCGTCACAAATCATTTCCCGGAAAGCCGGAAAAAAGCTCGGATTATCCGATTAACGTGATTCTTTATTCTAACTCGACAGCGGAACGGGCGGCAACTTGTTTGGTAGAAGCCATCCCCTTGAAAGAAATCCGTGCCCGACCAACGCAATGATTAAGATCCTTGGGACAGCTTCGGAGCTTTGAAGGGGTTTTTTTTCTCGAGTTCACTGATAAACGGGGAAAAGTCTACCCACTGTGTGCTATCTTTATCGTTCCCAAAGGAACCATTCCGTATGTTTGCTATCGACCCGGCAGGTTCACAATAAAATAAGCTAAAAATAAGTCCTTCGCATACAAAACACAAAAAGCCAGTTCGGCCAACGTTTACATGCTCCCTGTTCCGGGGGCTTTAATCGGACGCCCTTGCTGCCCAAATGTTCTATCGCCGATCACAGCTGAACGATTGCGTTACTTTCCCACGCAGCCAACAACATGTACGCCGCTTGGTACGCTTTATTTGCACTGGAGTTTTTTCCCCACTTCCTGTTAGGATGAAAAAAACCCCAAATCGAACATTTCGGGCACACGCAAGCGAACAATACGATGATGGAGTCTTACTTTAACCACCTGTTGAAAACGTACGGTACCGTACCGGGGAAGGGTTTGCACCAGTTTGGTGCCCTTTAACACTGGCGCAACACTGCCGTGTGTTTGTTTTTCATTCACACCCTTCAGATTGGGTCTTTGATTTTGAAACAGATTTTAAACAAACGGCATGAACAAACCGGGCCACGTAGCTTTTGTTTGGTGGGAAACGTTTTTTACTCTCTTTACTTTTATTTTTATACGTTACTTCGAACGTACAGAGAAACAGGAAAGTTCAAACATGGAGCACAAAAAAAACACAAAATGGTAAATGATGAATGCAAAATGGAAACTGACACGCAATGGATCTTTCCTAGTCCAGGCACGTCGAGGAAATTTCCTTCCCAACCACAACACAAAGAGCCGGGCTGGAACGTACGGAAAAATGGAAAAAGTGAAGTCTAAAAGTAGGTAATAAAAAACGAGCCAGTCTTTGCCATTTTGCTCAGATCGGCTTCAGATGCTAGACGATTCATGGCTTCTGGCATACAAAAACACGCACGCACCACTCACCGTGTATGTGGCACTCTGCATATGTGTGCTAGAGGAAAAAGAAAAAACCGCAAACAAATGAAAAACAACGCCCTGGCCCGCTCCCAGAGAGGCAGGCGATTTCCCGGGGATCACTTCAGAAACAACAAACAAACGAACCGAACGCACGTCGGGCGGCCAACTTCTATTCCACCAATGTACACTATTCCGTTTTTCCAACCTCCCGAGTACTAAGCCAACCCATCCCGGCATGGGTTGATAAGGATGAGCTGAGGAAAAAATGCCCCACTCCCTCTCCTTCCTTCACGATTACATGTATCATGACCGGGAAGATTAAATGCTTATGGAAAGGCTTTCCCAGACGGCATGCCATTTACTTTAGCCATTCACTTCTCTCACTCCCACCCTCCCAGAGGATGTACCTGTGGCTGTGGCCGAAAGGGATCGTAAGCCACTTTTTAGTTCGGGTGAATATCTACTCGTATGGGTACGTGTACGGTAGAAGTATTTTTGTCTCGCTGTTCCCATTTCATGCATAGCGTTTAAAAAAAGGGCAAACGAGGTTGGAGACGGGAAAGCTTTCGGGCCGAGCTAATAGAGAACGCTGCACCCCCTGGTGGCCTGGGCGGAAATGGAACGAACTCACGGTATCGCATCCAACGGAGCAAGGAGTGATCTTTATTAAGTGTGGTTAGGCAGCAACAGTGCGCCATGGTGGGGTCCTTCTTTTTTTAGTTACGTAAATATGGACGCACCGATGGCAGAAGGAAGCAACATGCTTTTCTGAACATTACTGCGATGGAGGTATAGTTATTTTTGTGAAGCGTTGAAAGTTAGACAGTGTAAAAAAAATGTTCACCTTCGTATACAATAAATTATTTTTAATCATCAAAATTTCAAAATTTCTGCGTACATCTAAAACATAAAAAAGTGGTACACATTTTATTCTTATTACGAAATAACTTGGAAAAAAAATTTATTTGTTTATCTTAGAAATTTATTACAATCTTACATACTTTTTTATTAAAACATATCCAAAGATTTTTCCTCTCTCTCTATCTCTCTCTATCTCTCTCTCTCTCTCTATCCCTCTCTCTTTCTCTCTAATCGATTCTTCGTAAGGTTCTAAAGTCTTGCATTATGTGTTGACCGATGTTGTAGACATTCTTTTTCATTTATTGTTTTTTTATTATTTTTATATTTTTTTTTATTTTTAAAGTTTATAATACTGATGGTTGCTGAGGTGTTCACTGTTATTCTTTTGATTAATGTTTTTCTTTTTTTTCGTTCTGTTTTCCTCTTCACGTTTTTTCTTCTACCTAGACATGGGTAACTTTAAACTATGCGAAAAATCTTGTTCTTTCAATAAAAAAAAATTTTCTTCGTTTTTATTAAATTGTAAAACAAAAATTGGTCTTGATTGAAGTTTTATTGCTTTTATTAATATTTTTTATTATAAAAAAAAACAAAGTAAAATCTCAATTATTTACAAAGCTATGTTTTCTTCATTATCAGCCATGTAAAATGTAAAATTACTTTAAAAAAATTTCTTGTTCTATTGATATATTTAAACATGAAGTTTTATACGATTACTATTGTCTTTTGCAATATTACAACCATCGATCATCATTCGTGAGCCATAATATTTCGCATTCGTCGCCAAAGGTTTAGATACAAATTACAAAATTATATCAAGATATTTTTTTATTGCTTAGCAACCGCTATTCTTAGGTTTTTCAGTTTTATAAGAATAACTTGCATGATTTCAATTTTTTTAAGGAATTTTATATTTTATTTATGCTTAAAATCAATTATTGAAAAATTACACCAAACCATTATGCAAACCATATGTAAGGAAAGATTCAAATGTAGCTTTAAAATAAAAACTAAACAACCATCCTTGTATATTTTATACGCAAATGGAAAATCTGTTGACAATGCTTGAAGCTCTGCAAACGTTCCATCACAGCTTCATCTCGGACCGGAGGCATACCACACATGCTAAGCAAAGAATAGACTGGCAGTGCGAGCGCATAACAATACCGTCTCAAGCTCACCACGCACGGTCTCTCTCCTCTTCTCTCTCGCTCTCTTCCTCTCCATCTAGAGCTTCTTCAAAATCCGGTAAAGATTCCATCGGAACACAGCACTATTCGCCGTGGGTGGATCATCCAACACAGGACACTTTCACGGCTAGAGGGCAAACAAATTCCGCATGCCCTTTTTCAGCCTCATTCCTCCAAACTGAAGCCACCGTGAAGTGAACGATGCACGAAAACTTTATTATCTGCGAAAAGTCGTTCGGCCGGGCTGGTTATTGTTGGTCTCCACCGAAAAAAGCCTACATCGTTGCATAGTCAAGATGGGAACCGGGAAAGCCTGTATGCGTGTGTTTGTGTGCGATTTTGGCTTTTTCATGCTGAAAGGTGAAAACACACGCTCAGAGTGCTCACGGATCAGTGCCTTGGATAAGGGAGAGAAGGGATGTGATGGAGTATGCTGAGTGTCTAGGGGGCGGCACAGTCTACAGCATAGACCATCGCAAGGGCTCGAACAAATCGATCGGTTAATGGAGCTGGAAGCGGCTTAAAGGCTTTGGGACGGAATAAGACGACACTTTGCAGCAAAAAAGAGGGTTGAATAATTCATTATGGTTTGATTTTGGTGGCAAAAAAATTGGGAAAACAGCTTATGCGTGTGCATTGTGAGGATGTTTATTCGATCTTAATCTCAGGTGGTTGGTTTATGTAAATATGAGCTTATCCGTGTGTGTAAGCAATTTTAATCTCCGATAATCGAAAGCAAAGAAAGCAGATTTGCCATTATCTGTTTACAACAAGCAACCTGTTGTGATTGGGTATATGTCACTGCCTTTCAGGAGGAATTTTGTATTTGAAATTGGAATGTTCAGGTGTCTTTTCGCTCTTCTACTATTCCATTTCCAAGCATTTTTTATGTTTTTTCAGTAAAATTTCTTTTAGTTATTTGATAAAACTTTTTACTTACTTATAATTAATTTAAAATTGTATTCAAGTTCGCTGTTAAGAAACATCAGTACACAAGATTTGCATTAACTGTGATCAATAATAGCACTAGAACTACCATGATTTAAAATATTTCTGACGAAAAAGAGAGAAATACTCTCTTTATTTACTTTTTTATGTTCTAACAATTTGCACAAACAACAAAATAAGAAAGAAATCTTTGGATTTAGGTTTATTGAATAAACCTTATTGTAATTTAAGCATTCAAGCTGGAACCGATAATTTTTGTGTTAAACAATCCTTGCTTGGTTGTTTGTATTTTTTTTATTACGAATCCTTGCTGTATTTACCCGTTTAAGGGAGTGTAAGTGACTATTTAGGATGGGATTGATTAAATGAAGTACGTTTTAATGTATGAAAAAAGTACAGTTAAATAATCTTTATTAAATTAAATCTCATCTGAAGTTAGAATCATCGATATGCATATTAATAGATTTTCAATTCATAATTCTTGATTTTTCTCAGTAATACGGCCTGGCCGTTTTTAGAAAAAATCTTTCTTTTCTGCTTTATATATCTCTATATAAAATAATCTTTCTTTTCTGCTTTATATATCTTAACATTATTTTTATTATGTGGAAATTACCAGGCCGTATTGGGTACATATCTTAACATATCTTTTGTAGAAACATATTGCATTGTTGAAACATATATTACGAACTCAGTTTCATAATGGAAAGGAACGGAACGAACTTAGTAGGTTCTTTGAAGCAACTTCAATAGCATTTTTCTATATTTTAATAATCAATATTGTTAAGCAATACGGCCTGGCCGTTATTACCGAATAAAAAAATAATATTGTTCATATTACGCACATCACCACATATGCGTAAAATTGTTGGCATACAGATAAGGAAACTAAGGGCACCTTATATCCAGATGACTAGCATTGTGCTTGCGCTTAATATGATTTAAATAACCATTCTTCACCCAGTATAAAATTATAACCATTTCAATTGAATCTAACCTCAATACATTTTTAAATTTTGCTTAATTTGGCAGCTAATAAGCAAGACATAAATTGCTGATAATACGGGATATTACGGAAGAAGTAAAGCTTCAAACATGTGTCTGAAGGCTTTAGTCTTGCTTGCGCTTCAATAGTGCGTATATTTATTGTCCCAGCGATTAAAAGCACATTACAATTGCAAAACGACCTGTTTTCCAGAAAACTAAAAATTCACTTGCAAATTTAAGCGTTGCCTCCTGATATCATCCTGATATGATGACAACTGAGAAAAAAATAATTGGGAGTTCTTGTTTTATGTACAATACGAAAAATCTATTTTCCGAATTTTATTATTCCTAGGTGTGTCCTGTTTTTATTGAACCATCTCATCACTAATACTGGCCAGTTTTAAATATTTTTTGAAAAATTGAAATTAGAAAATAAAATTGGATAGTATTTTTATTAACATAAGAAACACTTAACGCCGTATAACAATTTTTTCTTGCAAATGTGCTACAAGATGTTTGAGCTTTAAAACACTTTAAAAAAATATTCAGAAGTAAATTCTGTAAACACTAATCAGTAAACTACCTGCTGCGCTAATTTATGAGCTTTGACATTAAGATGCTCTCTGTGCTTCAAAGAAAATGTCATGCTGTGTGATAGAAACGTTACATGCTGCTGTCAACGGAAATGGTCGCTCCAACAGGTGTTCTACAGCAGCGCACTGCATACTCCCAATGTTGCCAACATGTGGCAATCGCACATTTCAACAGTCAACCATTGCCGCCCACCACATATATGTCGCGGTCGTCTGCGAACTTCATTCTGCCAACCAACACGAACCACAAAAGAAAGCCGAAACCACACAACGGCCAAACTACGCGGTCGTCGCATCACCGGCCACCGCACGAAACGTCAATTTGCTGTCATGTTAGCAAAATAGCAAAATGCTCTTCTCGCCATACCTTGTGCGTGTGTGCGTTTGTGTGTGTGTGTGTGCGTTTGTGTGTGTGTGTGTGTGTGACATACTTTGGGGAGTCGTACCGAGTAGAGGCGAGGCGAGTAGAAATTCGCGAAATGAAGTTTTTTCACGTTTTGACCTCCCCAGGGTACCCGGCCCTGACAGGGTCTCCTAACACTCGCTGTGACACGTTTCAGTATGGTGGGGCGGCGGACCGGCGCGTACGCCAGGACTCGGATACCGCACAGCAGTGGACAAGCGCCGTAACATTTCGGGCTAATGTTTCGGTCCGACAGCCGTCATTTACTTAAATTGAGTCAATTGTGCAACCCGCCAGAAAGCGTAGAAATGTGGTCCACTTTCTTTTATTTTGGGTGCCGTTCTTTCCTTTTCACTGCCGCTGACGCTATTTCGGCACTCGTCTTGGGAGATGCTGTGTCGAGACAGGGAGAGGAATCCTTGCAAGCGTCCGTCGGATCAGTACAATTGCGCGACCAAATGTTCATTATCTGTTCAGGATGCTTCTTTTTTTTTGGTGTTGGAATAGATGTCATTTTACAAATCAATATTGAGCGTCTCGGTGAGAGCCATGGTGTGAGATGCCTTTCGACATCACAACAGTGATTGGTATTCATCAGAGCAGGAAATACTTGAATTAGAAGACTGACCCGATCCGTCAGTTTGTCAGCGGGCACCGGACCATATTCTGCAAAATTTGTTGCGCTGCAGTTTGATGAAATTTATTATTGAAGAATCGCTGTGTGATCGCTGTATCAGCTGATTGAGTCAATAAAATTTCAATGCAAATACTACCAAAAGATGGTACATTTTCCATTTAAAATGCTTTTAGGCAACTTGACTTGAATTTTAGTGAAAAGTACTTCTAAATATTTTGAATGTTTTTTTGCAGGATCGATACCAAATCTATAGCACAGAAAAGATCTTTATTGTACTTCAGACATACTGAAATTAATTCAATATTTCACAATACGTACTAAATGCAGTTTAGATAGACATTTTAAAAGAGACAAAAAAAAGTCTATTAGTTCATGTTCGAAACGAACATGAACATCTTAAAGGAATTGTGACTAGCTGTGAAAAGAAACGGTTGACGACTTATTGCAAAAAACACCGATGTGCTTGTCTCTCTTATTATTTTCTGAACGATACTAAACTATGAAAGATAGGACATGCTATTAAAGTGGTTCTGGATGAGTACAGCCCTTCAATCCTTTTTGGGTGCAAATTGGCATGACACATTGGCATAAATGGTTCCGTTACAATAGAAGGGATGAAACGAGTGGTATTTGAAAGATAAATGACAGTGGTGACAGAGGTGACAGAAATAAACTCTCTCATTGATCTCTCTTTTTGGTTGATCTTGTATAGACAATCATATATTGGAATTTTGAAAAATAAAATGTTTCACCGAAGAGATAACTAAACAAAACAATAAAATGTGTAGTCAAATTATTTTATTAAAAAAATCGGTTTATGTTGATTAAATTTTCAATTTTGGTAACCTATAACTTATCTTTTTTTTTTTTTTTCAAAATGAATTTTGCTAAACTTCACAAAATTTTATTAAAACTCTCATACATTTCCATGCACATACCCTTATTCTTTATTGAGTGAAATTTCTTCCCTCTGAACAGATGCTTTTATGCTTATCGGTTGCTTATTAAAAACAAAAATATGATTTTTTTAAAAAGATGATATCGTTAAAAATGGTTTGATCATTAAAATTTTGTTTTTCATAGTGACGGTCAGGCCGTATTGTGTAAAATATTTTTTTTAAAGAGCTCCAAAAAAACATCTTTTTTGGTTGGAGTTCCACAATATTTCTTACGAAATTCTCTCGATTGAGGATGCTCAGATCGTCATTCGAATTCTACCATGTGTTGATCTGAAGTCTCTCATTTGTAGTGTTCATTTTTTGAATAATTAAAAATATTGTCGAAAGAAATGTTTTCATTTCTAAAAACTATCCTTAAGGGTTCTTTAATTAAAAGGTACGATAAAGTATATGTTTCCATGATTGCTCAATCTTAAAAACTGAAACTTTTACCGTCAAGCACAGCGAATCGAAACTGCCCGATGTCTTCCAAAGTCCCTCGTCAGCTTCATTCGTTCTTCTTACACCTTACAAACATTTTGGGGAGTAGCAAAAAAAAAGATACACACCTTTCGATAAAGCTCTTGCAAAAACACCGACATCATTCCCCAAAAGTTCCTCTTCGCTTCACATCACTCACCATCGCTCACCCTAGAGAATGAGAGTTATGAAATGGTGAGATTTTCGCATGAATGAATTATGCAACACTTACTCCACTTTCTCCCTTTCTCTCCCCCTCCCTTTTGCCGTCGGGGCCGCTTAACTCCTTCTCGCAAAACGATCAACCTGTTTCCGCAAGAGCAACCGAAGCCGAAAATACTTTCATCGCCCAGCTAAAGCATCCGAACTGCCGGGAAACCCATCACCATCACCCTGGTGCCCATTTTCCCCCTACTGGGTGAGGATTATCCACGCCGATCGGTGCGGAAAACCATCAGATAAAGTGTTGTAGCATGATGATAAAGCTCGACAGCAAATTGAAGCGTGAAACGTGTGCCATTCGGCTTCTTTTCCTTTTTCCTGTTCGACTGACAAAATCGAAAACAACTACACCAAGTACACCAAGGGACCAGGCTCACTGTGTGTGCCCCCAGCGGCCTGTACTGAGGTCGTTGATGAAATTTAGATTACGAGATTACGGCCAAGATCCGATTACCACGGCAACAGCAGGACACCCAGGTTCGGAAACCAACCCCTCGCTTCCGCCAAACTGATGATGGATTAATGAACTTACGCGTCTTGCATGCCGGGCGGCCGGGCTGACAGACAGCGCCGTCTCTCGGGAAAAAAGAACAATCGAGTGACGGGAACTAACGCAAGCCAAAACCGTTTTAGAAAAGACACCAAACGAACCAACCGCTTGTGGGGACGATTCAGGCACCATTTTGTGGTGGAAATGAGCCGGAACATGGCTGCCGGCTGTGGTCGGCTCTTTATTGGACGCCCGGAGCAATTCGCTGCCTGCCACTGGTGGCTTCGAAAATGGGAAATCCTAAGATGCCAGCTGGCGAAAAATGTCGTGTTTGAGCCATTCGGCGTTAGAGATAGCCACACTGTCGATTGTACCGCAAAGTGCCCACAAAGTGCCGCGTGTTTGCTAGCAAAGACGCTCTAAGACGTTATGCTTTAATTTTCTTTGTTGGCAACGAAGGTTTTACTTTTGGGCTGTTTGCGTATTGAAAGACGCAAATTGTTTGTATATTGATGCAAAATTTAATTCTATGATACTTTTTAGCGAAAGTAAATTGAATTTTCCCTAATGATGTAAACTCTATGCGCCGCTTTTCGAGTAGAAACACACCCCAAATGTAATATTGGTTATTTACAATGGGTTTCCATTGGGCGTAAATGCATTTTTTTTCGCAAATTTCCGCTTTTATGCTAATTTAGTCAGTCGATCAATGAGTGCAAACATCAGTATGGCGTATAAGCTTTCGAACTGGAGTACAAAGTGAGGGTAGCTACACTTTTTATTTCAAATTTTTCTTTACCTCAGATTGGCCCTGGGAGTTTCTCTGCAGTGAACCACGATATCAGGGTTTATGTTTATGCGCTGCACAAAAATGAAGGCTGAAGGCTGCACAAAAATATATTATTTCAAATAAGGAATTCAAAATAACAATTGCTTGCATTGTTAATAATACTGATATGAAATGGAAAAAGCTAGTTCAAACTAAAAGTTCACAGTTTTACAAACACCAGACTTTTACTTACGATACTTTTGGGTTTTTAGTAATCAATACTGGTGATACAAGACGAATGTAATCAGTTAGTTAAAACACTAATCAAAAACCTCTATGGAATGTTTTATCCCTCCAACTACCACGAATTTCAGTAAAAACGTTCAAAATTCTTTAAAGTTTGGGGCTCAAACTTGTTGTTTATGAAATACATTTATTGTTTAAGAAAATAAAGAACATTTGTATGGATTGGGAAAGAAATCAGTGATAATAATTTAATATTTTTTATTTTTTTAACGAAACAATACGAAAGAAAAAATCAAAGTGACACAAGGTGATAACCACGAGCATAACTCAAATTACTTTAAGTAGTTTTGAATAAAAAGTGTTTTAATCTACTTTTTTCATTAGCTTAGCTAATAAACTTGGCTTGAAAATTTCATTAAATTTGGCAGTATTGCATTTCTTCAAAAATTGAAACACACAATACAAAAATAAGCACAATTACACTACTTCAGAGAACAAAAAAAACTTGTAAAAGAGAAAACATGAAAAAATCATCTTCGAAACTTAAAACTTCAAACTCCAGCTATTCATACAACGCTATTCAATCGAATACACATCTTTTCATATAAAAAAAGTCTAGACAACTGAAATTAAAATTGAAATCGTTCAATTCAACTTATTTTCAACTATCTGTACAATTCTATTTCTAAAAAAAAAAGCCTAATTTAAAAAGAAATGTATTCTTTTTCAATATATTTTACTTTACATGAATTTTTAACAGCATCCTCCCTTCCAACTTCTCGTGCCAGCCTCATGCTACCAGATAAACTCGATTACCCTTTCCGGGCGTGATTGATTTCATTCGTCTTTATCATGCTTTTTTTGCTTCTTCCCCTTCTCTTTTCTTATCAAAAAACAACTTTTTTATCAGGATTTCTTCAATCCAGTCGCCCAATCAAAGGGGAACCCTTCCGGGTGGGTGTTTATGCGAAACCAATTCAAAGTAAGGCAGACGAGGCAGACAACAAACGAAAAACTAATTCGATTTCTTCTTTCCTCCCGAAAACCCTTCCTTCCTTCCTTCCCAATTCCTTCAGTGTGCCTGAGCGACCCGGTGACCCATGAAAATTGTTGGGATTTGGTTTGTTTGGAGGTAATTTGTACCAGCTCGCCAAAACGTAACCAAATTACGGAGGTGGTAAAACTTGTTCGCCAATCTTTCACACCTTTCAATCTTGTGTGATCCAAGAAAAAAGTAAGAACGGGGCGAGGAGGAGGTATTTTGGAAGAAAATTGTGGCACGAATGGCTACAGAACACTTCACCAGGGAAGCAATCACCGATCCCAACCACGTACACGGCCTGCGAAATTACCATCTGGAGACCGGTTGACTTGCCCGCGAGTAGCTCTAGTGCACGGCAGTGAACTCGATCGACTTGCTAAAGCAGTGCTTAGTGCTTGGGTGCGATTGTGATTGTAGGTGAACGTGATGGGTGACACCACGTGGTATTGCGCCAACTAACATAATCAGATGCTGGAAATTGGTCATACACATCAGCACAACGTCATGCGCTCGGAGCATCTTCGATAAAAAAACGACGTAAAGATATGCATTGTTCAGGTGATTCATTTCTGGCGAGGTTGGATTGTGTTGCGAGAGGAAGTGGTGCAGAAATAAGATTCGATTCTGCGGTGGAACTAGCGTCAGGTGATAAAGTGTGACGTCTGTGTTGAAGGTGTGTCTGCGCTCCCTTCGGGGGACTCTCTTCGAAAGTAGTTCGTTTGCTTGAAAATGATATCTTGTAGCTGCCAGTCTAATGTTGTTGATTCACAGGATAAAAACAGACCAATTTGATTAAATCTTGCAAGACTTACAATTACTTTGCTGATATATATTACATTTCGATTTTGTTTTTCAGATTCTTCAGCGTGTGCAATTTCAAACCCTTGCAACTGTTTTTGGCACAATTTTCTAAGTCTTTTTTAAAAGGGTTTACACGTCATTTTACCATGTGAGCGGCATTTTTCCTTCCTCAATCATTTCTCAGGCATTTCTCGCTCAAAAACAATTTCGTCCCGACCGCATTTATTTTCGTCGCGTGACGTAAAGCTTTTTCATCGAGGTTGTCCGTTGGTTTGAAATGACAGTTTATTTTTTTTTTTCAAAAATAATTCAAAAGATATTTTAAGTATATAATGTTGAAATATACTTTTATATAGATAAAGAATAATAGTTGAACTTCATTTAAAAAAAAATAATATTGCTGTAAATAAATAATTTTCTCGCTCAAACTTTATCTTAAAATGAACATTATATAGTAAAAATATCATTTAATTAATTTTAAAAATATAATATAAATATTAAAATATAATTTTGACATTAAAATATCATTTCTAACGAACGAACAACCTCCAAGGAAAAGCTTTACGTCACGTAACGAAAATAAATGCGGTCGGGAGGAAATTGTTTTTAAAAAAGTGAATAAGTACTGGAAGGGAGAAGAAATTCGTATTGTGAGGAAAGAAAAATGCCACTCAGGAGAATGACATGTAAAACCCTGTATTGTTTTAATTTTATGCAAGAAACTCTAAATTTGTAAATTAAAACCAAATTAAAATTGAAGGAGTTTCAGTGTCATATTGCACTTAAGGTTCTATTGCTTTCGTGATAATTTAACAAATATGCGCAGAATCTACTATCCTGCTATGGGTACACTAAATCACAACCCCCCATACGTCACAAGATTAACAATCTTGATATAGATGGGTACACTCAGTCACAGAAAGAGCCAAAGCACAATGGTGTTCTGATTAGGCCTTGACCTAATGTGTTGTGCCACCGAAGAAGAAGAACATGTTTAACGGGGTTAAAGATGTTTTCAGTTTATGTTAAATTTTTTGGAAGGAACCAATATCATTTTCTAGCCATACAACTTTTTTTTTTAAATTCAAATATTCAAATAAATTATAGCTTTTAATGCGGGAGTTTTTTACTTCACTAATCAGCATAATTCAAACTCTTTTAGTCATTTTCAATTTAGTTTCAATTGTTGCTCATATTTGATTGTATTTGAGCACATCTTTGTTTTTATTCTTTATAAATTAAAGAATTTAATAATTAATGCATAAGAAGATGACAAACAATTCGCACTGGCCGTAATTATCGAGATATAAACATAACAACATTTGAATAAATAATGAATAAAAACGACTAAAGCTTGAAACATTAATTTTACTAAGGGATACTTTTTGTACAAAATAT
>KB671827.1:71662-84559 GCA_000349105.1 Anopheles epiroticus | reverse complement strand
AAACCAATCATTCTTATGGAATCCTTTTTATCTACAGTTTTTTTACTATTACTTTTTCGAAACCAAACCTTTGATAAAACCTTTGTTGTTATATAATTGTTAAAATAAAAATCTTTCAAAAATTCACCAAAAACAATGGCATGAAGCTTTGTAAATGAAACCAAAAAAATCGTCTAAAAATTAAATTGCTTAAGGAAATTTTACCAGTAAAAACCACCTTTATGAAATGTAAAACACAGACCTGCACCATTTTTAAAACATTCCTTTAAATTACATTCAATCGAATGCAATTCTACCGATGAAACGAAAGCACTTCTACGAAACAATTGCCCCAGATGCACCACCATACGCTTCAAATGCAGTGCCATTTACATGAATATGCAATAAACTTCATCTCATTTCAAAGATGATGATGATGATGATGATGATGATGGTAGCAAAAAACTGGCCATCCTCGTAGCAGCAGCAGCAGCAGCAGCTCTGGAGCACAAATTACATGCAAAAAAGAGTAAAACACCTAAATAGATAGAATTTTATTAACCGCCAGGTGTGTTTTCCGCCGTTGTGCAATACTTCTGGTGCTGCTGCTGCTGCCGCCCGCACTATCTGATCGGAGATGCATTTGGTGAAATAAATTGACCGTAATTGAGCAGACCGACATTGCGCATTATTCACCACCACTACCACGCTGCATGCTTTATTTGGTTGATGTTTGGATGCTCTTCTATTGATTTCTCTTTTACACTGTTTTTTCTATAATCAAATGCAACACGACTTTGAAGTGCGTTCCATCCAAAGCAGGGACAAAAAATTATAAGTTTAATTGTACTATTGCAAGCAAATTAAGCGAATCATGATAACACACATTGCTACACACCGCTTATCAGTGTGTATGAATATTCAACATGATGCGAAAACCCACAGCCCTTGATGTACATCTTCCCACAGGTTTGCTTTTCCACTCGAGTGCAGGAGTCAATCAGAGCGTGGGTGAGCAATTAAACTCTACCAACAATTATAATTGATAGTAAAAAACTGCTGGATGCTCTTCCACGATGAAGTGTTGTAAAAACAGTTTACTCAAACCTTGTTCAATTGACTGCAGTAAGTGCTCTCTGTAACTGTTTGGTTACGAATGGAGATTTTCCCACTCTGGAAGGAACCACACTGGGTGTTTGTGGTGTTTGTGGCCAATTGAATCATTTTTGTTTTCGTTTTTAAAACTGTTTAAATGGACCAGGGGTCGGCAATACCTTCCATTTGAAATACCTGTCAATTTGAACTGGTTCGCAAGAACATCTTAAATAACTTTCTTACGGAACACGGTGGAAGTTTCGGAAAAAGTTTTGCAAGTTTGTTATCGTCTTATTTAATGGAAGAAACACTACACGATAATGTATTGCCCTGAGATTAAGTTTTTGCATATTTGTCATCGCATTACAAGAAAATCTACAGTGTTTAAGAACAGATTAAACAGATAAACAGTTTTTTGTTTAAGTCTAAAACTTCTTGCCAGTAGCTTATGTTTGAGTATGGAAAGTGGTTACAAATTATGCTTAAAAAAGTATAGAATTCGTTTCTATTGCTTGCTATGTTGTTGTATCAACCTTGCAACAACCGTTGTTGTATCAACCTGGGTAGGTTGTAATGAGAGGTTCATGGACAAACTGCACCTATATAAACTGAGGTACGGCCATTACTACAGAAAAAAAACTGAGATATTATATTGCCTTTTGTTAGATTACACATTAAAAATCAACAAGCCAAAAAATTTATATGAACTAAATTTAGCAGATATGTTGTGGTTTTGGACAACTAGTTCAAAACTACATTGGAATTGAAAACAACCCAAATATTGAAGAATTTTTTAATTAGAAATTGAAATAAATATTGCATTGAACATGTATAATTCAAAAGATAAATTATTCAGTAATGTGCTTTTTAATAAATGAACGAGGTGTTATTTGAACCAATGTAACACTTCTTGACTTTAAATGAGCGCTAATAAATAAAAATGTTAGTTGTAAAACTATTAATGTTCGACTTCAAACAGCCCATTGAATACATGTGTTGTACTTTTTAATTTTAAAATGATTTTCAAGAGTTTTCACCAAAATCTTTAAGTATTAATATTATTTTAAGTTTAAATAATTATGTTAAAAATATCCATAAGGAGAGATAATATATCAAAATAATATTTTATTGTTTATAAAGGATATTTAATTCCACTCATTCTGTCCTGTGCAGCATGGGTGTTCAACCATATAATTTTTTATTTCACATAATAATCTCATGTCTCGTTTTGTATTTGAAAAACATGAACCTGAGTCCTATATAGAGTTTACAGAAAATCAACAAAATTTGTAAAAAAAAAGCTTTGCTTAGCTGCTTGCTAGATCATAGTGGAACTTTTAACAAAGCATTTATTTTCCAATTTACAATGATGATAGAATTTTAACAATTTGAAGTTGCAACCCCTGAACTTTACAGTTCCATTTTGCATTCCACCTGCACCGAGTCATTGTGCTCTCTGATGTACATGGTGCCTTTGCAGTTGCTACCCATCCAGCACCTGATGGAAACGAAACCCACCCCCACCCACCCTTCTATAATGAGCTTATCGCATTCAAATGAGCCTAATTTGATCAAACCGTATAATTTTCACCATATTACACACAAACACACCCAGTTCGAATGATCTTACCTTGATTTGGACTGCTCTGCGGTGTCTGCTGCTGCCTCTAGAAACAAAACACAAGACACACTGCCGACACACCCACCCTGCCCCTGCTCCGGTTTTTCCACCCCCTACTTCCCTTCGTGGGCGTGTGTTAATTGATGGCTTTGGATGCTTTTTTCCTGTACGTTTGTTTGCTTCCTTTCCCTCGTTTCTGCCGCCGAGATGCTGCTACCACCTGTTTTGCGCGCTGCAACCGCCCTCATTAACCGCCCGATTGCACTTGTCGCCACCCACCCGATCAGCCCCTGTTCGCCTCACTGCACTTCACTCCCAGCAACGACAGACCACGCTCCAATCGCTTTATTTCACTTCCCTTTTCGGGGTTGGCGGCGACTGGCTTCAACTGCACCGCCAAACGCTCGAGCACACGGCCGCACACGGGGCACTGCTTGCATTTTCCACCCCTTGCCCGGTAATTTGTGTACACTTTCACGTGTTTATTTTCTTAGACCACGCCAGATACTTCAGGTTCTAGTTTGGATGCTGCAGCTGGAAGGGTAATGCGCACCGATCACTTGTCTGTGTGTGTACCGCCGGACTGCCAATTAATTGCATCGGGGTATGCACCGAGATCGGCCCAACCGAGCACCACCGACCACCAGCCACACAGTAGACAAACTTCCGTTTGTCTATCGAGCTCGTTCAATCACACACAAACGGATGGGCGCCTGGTAAAGCTTGCACATGATCGTCGATGCCCGGTGGGCTTGTAACACCTTGCTGCGAGAGCGGGGAGAATGATACAAGGAAAATGAAAAAGAAAGCGTCAACGAAAAGAAGGGAAAGAAGAAAAAAGTGCATCACCGTTGCATCACTGGCGTTGATACGCCGAAGGCGCCTAGCTGAGCGCAAATATTAATACACCGAGAGCGTGTGCATCCCCTGTCAAATAAGCTCCTCATCACCTCCACCGGGGGTGACGAACGCGTTCCGGTTCGGCGAGACACACGCACACACACACACACACACACACACACACACACACTGAGTGTTCCCTCACCCTGTCAGCATGCATCAAATCTGCATGCCTAATGATGCGACACCGGTGTGGGGGGGGAAGGAATTAATTTTATACATCAACCAACGCCTCGAGGGAAGTGCTCGGCTGTGCTAGCTTCATTCATGGGGCTTTATTTCAGCTGATTATCGGGGACTGGAGCTGACTCTGTCTCGTGCTTCGCAACCACCCGACAGTTCGCTTTAAGAGCATTCGTTTAATCACGAAACGATCGAACGATTAGGCTGATCTCCGGCTGATGAGCGCAATTAGTAAGACGTTTCCGAAGGGGTTTGTGGGATAATATCGAAGCATAAATTGTGTCGTCGTCTCGAGATGGGAGATCGCTTTCGAAGAATGTCTGAAGAAGGCCCAGCCTCCCGCCTGTGATCGTCTCAGGACCGGTGTGATCGTTAGGCGTGCCGAGCAGAAACACACCCAAACTTGAATTCGCTTGGCACTTGCTTAAAAACCATATAGACACACTCGTTTCCCTCTCTTTTTCTCTTACAACGACAAAAGCCACATAAACACATTCCCAACCAGACAACGCTTAAGTATTCTGCTCACTTGCATATTGTCGGGATTGAAGCACCTCACGCTCCCGCCTTTCCTCGGCATCTTGGTGACAATTACACTTTCGATCAATTTGCATTCAAACGCACTCCATTATCACGTCTCGCAAAAGCGTCACAAAGACTGCGAATATTTATGCAACTCCAGTCCACCTCACTGTACACAAATTCCGTTTCTTCTTTTAATGTTAAAGAGCGATTTAAAAATAAAGGCGAACGAAACCGCACGGTAAAAGGTCACAGGCGATGATTTCAAAATTCACACCCAAGTGATAGCGCCCTGGTGAACTAGCCCCAAAGGGCGCACATAGATCACGGGGATGGAACAGCACACGAATTGGATCGAAGAATACTTTCCCCCTACCTCTAGCGGGGGAAGTAAAGCAAGAAAGTAGGGAGAAAAAAATAACACAACACTGGACAGACCGCCCCAAGCAAACGGTCACCACCCAAGAAGGGTTTGGTGTTAATTCAATTTAAAACAGTCCATCGTCTTGTTCGTGCCCCCGTCGTGTGCTGCTGGCACCAGAGGCATGAAAGGAAACTTTCTTTTGCTATCTCTAAACTAAATACCCTCACTAGCACTTACACGCTGGTAGAACTCACTGCCACGGGTTTTGCAGCACAATTGTATTCAATCTAAATTTTTCTTCCACTAAAATTACTATCCGATTCGAACACGCGTCCGGAAATTGCGCCCTTTTTGTCTTTCACTCGCCCTTTTCTACTTCTGCCTGCCGAGCTAAACCGTTACTGCTGCCGGAGAGCGCGCGTGCCACTGTCGTGCGGTACACTGTGCGTACGCACCAGCTGACGGAGGAAAACTGAGCGCGAGCACGATGGTTGATGCTTTTCCAAAGTCCAAGGCAGGGTTACACTGCTGCCGCTGCTGAGTGTCTCTGGGCCTAGCGGGCCCTACCGCCTCACTGTGCCAACAGCATCAGACCACCCCCCCCCCCACCCTTCATACCACCCCTTGGCAACGGCCGGGCGAGCGGGTGAGCGAGCGGACTTGTTGCAGGGAACGCGCAAGCGTCTGTCGCACCACATGTTGCACGCGATGCAACATTTGGCGCACATTGAACAATGTTGGGGACATATATTTCAAATAGGGGCTAGGAGCAAGGCGTGTAAATAATTTTTCGAAAATTTTTACAGAATGATTTGTAAAGCAGTTCTTTGTACGATTTGTACAGAAATTTTGACATTTGTAGAAGCAAATAAAAATCTAAACCAAATATTCATGCAGTGAAAAAGTAATGATGCTAATTAAAATAAAGCAGCATTTTGAAAATATTTTAATTATTATTTAATATATTATATTTTACAATGTTTTATTTCCAAGTTCCTACAAAATTTTCGACCCAGAAAATTAAATCAAATTAAATAACATTAATATTTTTGGACGATTCAATTTAAATGATATTTTTTTGTGATGGAAATTTCGGTCTGAATCTACAAGTTTTGAATCGTTTTTGTTTTTTCTAGGTTCAAATAAAATGCGAAAAGGAAATTTTTGCCCCTGCATGTTGTTACCCCAAGTGAAGCTTACAACGTGAATACTACACTTTTTACAAGCAGGAGCTTCTTAAACGCAGCTTAATTAAACGAAGGCAACGCTCAAACTTGCTAAAAACAATAGTGAACGATTATTGATTTTATTGGATTATTGAAGAACGATTTGGAAAATATGTTCACTGTTTATAGCTAGTTAGTTAGTTAGTTAGTTAGTTATTACTTTATTCATAATGAGTATATTTTATACATTTAGGAATTCTGATTGATTTCGGACTTAATGTGTCCTTTACACAATGTACTGAAATTTACGAATTACATGTCATGACAAAAAATCATGTGTTAACGCTAGTTGTGCTTGTGAAATCTTCTGCAGGGGAAATGAAAAAAAAAACCCTGGTCATATTGAAACACTTAAAATAGCAGGGTAATTAATAATATAACTAATAATTCTTTTCTATGCTGCTATCTAATATATTTACCTTAATATAATCTATTAACAAGCCTCCTCTCAATTGTGATACAACTAGTCTTATATTTTTCTAACTGAAGATCCGCATAATCAATTATTCTCATAATATTAGCTGTTTATAGCTCATATATTTTTTTAGTTCATATGTTTCTTAAAACGTCTTTTCTCATTTTCTAAATTTGCTATTATCTAAATTGTTATTTAGAAAATCAATAGGGGGTTGAAATAATAACAAAAATAAAAATAATGGTTGCATAAAGGATATTACCCACTAAACTTTATTATAAGTCATCTAGATATATTTTTTTAGGTTTCCTTTATTTATGAAACTAACATAAACAATATCGTTCAGCACCATAGGTTTTTGTTAATTGAATGCTAAAAATCTCTGCCCGTTACTACGGAAATAAAACAAAACTGCTGAAAAAGATTTATTCTGATTTTCCCAATCCGAACGGGTTGGATCTGTACTCCAATCCTGTCAGGAGAAAGCCGGTGCTGTCGTTGCCTTCACCCACAGATTTATATTGTAGATTTATTAAAATCAAGTTGTACAACTTTCAAAATATTGAACAGCAATGGAACGCGCTTTTGTAACCCGAAAATTATGCTTACACCCAAGGAGCTTGTTAGTCTTGCATATCAAATGCGGTAATTAAATATAACTATACATAATTATCTTCAATGATTACCTCCATGTACATCCATTTCTAAGCTCCACTTGTTTTCAAAGACACAAAGCAGAAACAGAATGTTAAACCTATGCAGATTATTTAATTCATTTATTTTTTTTTCTTTTTTTTAGCATAGATACAGTATTCCGCGCTTAACATTGCTAAACTAGAAGGTAACTTTTGTTATTTTTTGCTTCTCTCATTTCTGTTTAAATATCAAACTGTGAATCAAAACTTGCGATCGATTGTGGAGTCTTTTAACAAATAAAGTGAAGTTAAGCAATCGTGTAGTACCAAAGTTTGCAGTGCGTGCAATTTATAATTCCATTCCAAAATCTTAGAAATTTTGTATCAAATTAAAAATATTTTTTTTTTACCCATTGCATACCTTTCATCGATCTCACTGTTCGTGGGGAACCGCGCGAGCCCTTTGTACATTCTGTTGCACGACACGTCCGCGAACGCATGCCGCAAAACGCGTGCACAATTTATTCGCCTCAATCTCTTATCACAAACGGAAAAACGGTCACGAGCGGTAACGAAGGGCTCGTGCTGGAGATCTTACCAGAGACCAAGGCAGACCGATAAGAATCGCACAGGCGGTCGTCCACACCATCCGGTGGCTGGTGCTGTTAATTAAATCTTCCCATCTATTCATCGAAGCAAGCAGATAAAGGAAAATGATACCAACAAAACGAAAAAAAAAACTGCAAAAAAGTAACACTATCGCCCTCAAAACCGACGGACACAAAGACAAATTGTTTTTGGCACGACGATAAGATGACGATCGACGATGCGGAAAAGAGCACAGCGTCGATGATCTGATTGCAAAATGGTTGAAGACGGCCGATCCGGACACTCCTAAATGGTACAAAGGTAAAAGAAATGTGTCATGGTGAGGTAGAAAAAATTACAAAGGCCAACAAAACCAGCATGAATCAACGCCGTTTGAAGTAAGTCACGCCGGGTGTTTTGGAGCTGTTTGTTTTTATTTCCATGCATAATAGCAACCATTAAACATCGTTCGGCCATCACCCGTCGTCAAAATGGTAGTAATCAGAAGGGGCATAATTTTCCTGCTCTTCCAGCTAATTAATTAGCAAACCCTTCCCGGTGCACATTACGCATACTCACCGGGCTGGCCAATCAATGCAGTCCAATACTCTAATGACCTCACATTCAATCCTGTGGTCAACAATTTGCAACCATTTCGCAGCCTGTCCGATGGTACACGGAAAGAAAACGAGCCTCCATGATGACGATGACCACGGTGAGAGAAAGAGAACAGAAACACGCAGCACTAAATCTTGCACTTCACCGAAACGGTTCGTTCGGATCTGATAATTACATGGAGCAAAAGCACGACCAACGGTTCACGGTAAGTACGATTTGCGAAACAATCATATTTGTGTCCGCTAACGAGGGTTTGCATTGGTGATGGGAAAATTTTAGGTCACGGAACTGGATCTGGGAACTCCATCGAGTTCGGAACTGATTCTGGAAATTTGAAGAATTTATTTTTAATTGGTTCCAATTTCAAACATGGTAAAAATATTGTCTGGAAACTCTGGGTGATTATTTAATTCTTTAAACTATAGAAAACAAAAGATCATCAATTGAGTGGAATAACATAACTAAACAAATGGTCATCGCTGTTCTGTGATTCGTTATCCAGTTGCTGCGTATCCTTTGAAGGCTTTATATGGCAAAGATTCTATCAACAGCTCCATAGTGATGGAAGGCGCTACTGCTACTGGGACATTCAAGTTCTTCAAAAGCTAACGATCTTCTGTACGAATTTAACTATTGCTGGAAAGAATCCAAACATACTGCAAGACAATCTTTTTTCATTGTATAGCAACATTAATAAAAAATAGAATCGACTCCAAAATCTATTCCGATATCGATCCCAAAAACGGTTCCAGAATCGATACAGTTTCATAGCCTGCTTCGAAATTTATTTGCATTATGTTAACTTCATGTGTAACATAACATCTTATTTTTGCAGTGACTGAGCCAAGCATGCAAGCTTTTGAAATTTCAAGTAATTCATACAAATTATTGGTATACATAAAAAACTAAATTTAAATGCGAGAAATTCCAAAGTATTGTTTGGAAACAGAAGGAAAATTTGGTTGACGTTTGAAAACATAATAAAAATTACTTAATCATAAAAGATTTATTAGATAAAGAAAATTACTTACTTTTGTGTAAAATACCAGCAATTTATGCAAAAAGTGAAGTTTATAGTTTATTTCTTTGAACAGTACTATAGTGATGAGATCATACATGAGAAAAGCATCGTATATGTGTAGGTTCTTTATAATAGAATTGTCAAGCTCATGTAAAAGGTGAATTTTTTGACTAGCAGCTAGAATCAAATTTGAAAGATAAACCATCTTGCTGTCACAGATCACAGAGCATCGATCGTTAAACCAAATGCCAAGCGCTCGAAATTATTCATATATTGCCATTATGATTGAGCATTTTGTTTGGTGCGCTCCAGCTTTCTCATTTTTTAAACCTATCAAAAACATGATAGATTCTTTACTTACGAATCCCGTTCTAAGTATTTCCGTCTTACTTTGAGCAGTTCTGATGACTATCCTGCTTATTGTCACACTAAGAAGGCTTAGTGCTTAAGCAGGCAATACTTGTTGTGCTACTTCTAGAAGATAAGTTAGTTGGGCTTGTTGTACTAATTATGCTTTTAACTTTTTAATAAAGCTTAGAATTAAAGCAGTAAAGGAATTCTTGTGAATTGTGAGGCCGGAATCAAATTTGATATTTTTTTCCGAATCATTATCTGAACCAAACATCGATTGCGGAAAATAGAAACGCAAAAGAAACCTCTTCCAAACACGAACCCAGTTCCCAAATAGTTCCGTTTCCGAGTGCCAACCACTAGTTAACATACATTTTCCTTTGATCGCTGTGTCATTGCATTGCTGGAGAACTCGTCGCATTTTATCTGCCGATTGTCGATGGTCTCTTCACTATTCCAGTATAGAAACGTGTGTAACTTGTTTCAACACAGAAACACATACACACACAATTAACATCAAGCAAATCGTTTCAATCAGCTAACCAGTGCATATGCGTTCTTCTGCTCAGTTCTAACTGATGCCATTAATGATAAACCTGTCTAGAGGGTTGCAAAAGCTCGCAGTCCTGCTTCATGCAGCTAACGAGCCGCTTGAAGAAGATTTCGCCCTTAACAGGACCGCCGAAATATCACTTGGGTGGCCCTGGGGATTGTCGGTGCAAACAATGGACTCGCAATCGATCGCACCCCGGCGGGGCCAAGGTAGATCGCACCGATAAACCCAATCCGGTTCGGACGCAAAGAAAGAAGCTTTTTTGTGTGGTTTTTTGTGCATTACCGGTGGAGTAATTATTTCCTCACCGTATATGGTGAGGTGAAAATCGTGCGATACTCTAGCCGAAGGTTCAAGACTGGCGGAATGTCACCATACTGGGACCGTGCACCGATACAGCCGACCGATACTTAATGGCCAAATAAATCACACCAGCCGTATCCCGGCAGGCAGGCCCGTTCCAGCACGCTTTGTCAATTTATCTTCCATTATCAGTGAGTACAGCGGGTAGACCAAAAAAAAAAACAAAAGAAAGCCTCATATCATTCCCGTGCCGCAGCCATACACATACGCGCAGGTCTGGGTCAGATGCTGAGTGACACGAAAAACACGACGGAAGAGCATGCATAAATTCACACGTTTGTAAAACCAGGTATGAAGTCGGGGCGTTTCGTCCCGATCGGGCCCCCGGACCCAGTGGACTTTAGGCGAGGGATCGTCGACGTGGCGCAAGACGAAAGCGCCTCCGGGCTTTCAAGTCGTATTTGGCCCCGATCGTGTGGCGCGGAATGATAAATTCACGTCGTGAAACATAATAATAATCGTCGATTAATATTCATTTATGTTTTTTAATTTATTTACGATAATGGTCACGTCGATTCGGAACGGTAAGCGAGCGATCGATAGAGAGAGAGGAAGAGCCAGAGAGCATTGTTTCGTACTCCTTTTGTACTCCTTTTGTACTCCTTTCGCAAGGGGAAACTTAAATTTAAAGAGGGACAGAAACGGTTTACTTTAAACCTGCTGTACAGTTTACACACTCACCATGATGAAGTAATATCTCAAAGGCTTTTTAAGCAAGTGGAAGTTTTAAAAATTATGCAGCAACGGTTGCTACAGAAACACAAAACACTTGGGATGGGAACGAAACGAACGAAGGGAGGAAAACAATCGGTACAAGATTTATTGTGTTGCACTTTACACCGGCCAGAAGACGTGTGGCTGCCCGAAAACAGGAAGCAAAGAAACAAAAAGCAAAAAGCCGCTCACCTCAGCGTGTTAAAAAATGAGGGCTACCAGAAAGTTTTTTTTGTATGGTTTGTTGGGGCTTTTCCCATTTTTTATTTCTTAATTTTTAAACGGACGAACCCGGCCGGTTCGACACCAAAAACGGTTTGAAGGATAGCAGACGACCCCGAACAGCTTGCGCCCTACTGCGTGTCCCTGCATACGATAAGCGGCATGAGAAGATTGGTGAGCTTTTCCCCGAGGCACATCGATAAGGGCCGAACCTTGGTGTGCGTAACGGAGAGGAAAAGTGTTTTTTGTTCTATTTTTTTTTCTTTAATATAAGGGATGACGCTTTTGTTAGCGTCGATACTGGGCTAATTGAGTGTAATCACCGTCGGGCCGTGTCGGTTTTGTGTACCGGTAAGCTTTTGGCCGGGAAGGCGAATATACAATCTGTCATTTTGGTGTGATGAAGGATAAGGTGTTTATGGAGAGAAGGCTTTCGGAAGACGGCATTGTTTGTCCCGAAACTCAATTATGGTAAGATTGATGAACATTACTTACCTTTCATTTATCAATGTTACTATGTCTTCAATTATTTGACAATTTTTAATTATTTTTTTTTGTCTTTTTTCCGTTGTTTTTTACAGACCTTTTTTTATTTTTATTGAACGATTTTATTCTTGAAAATTCTATTATTTTTTACCTAATGCTCGTGTTAGAAATAGGAATGCACGAATTAAATGAATTTAAATCTATATTACACAGTAGAACGCATGAAATATCTTACAGCTAGAAGGAATCTTGTGAAAAATGTCATACTTCTTTGAAAGTGTGACAATGGAATGGTTTTGAGGTTCACCTTCTTGAGCACCATCAAAGTATATATCCGTCATTGCTCAGTAATGGGATCGACTCTTGCCGAACCGTTGGTATCATTTTACTAACAAGCCTCGGTCATGTAGAATTAGAACATAATATATCGAAATCTCGCTATAATGTTCAACACATGTTGTATGGTTTGTGTTATGTTTGTATGGTTTATTTTCCTTCTGCTGTTGATCATATACAACGTTGATTTCACGTGCCTAACCTATAGTTTTAAAATTTATTTTATTAGACGCATATTTTTTTTCTTGTCAATACATCCAATATTCGGTCACGACCTGCCCGAGCTTTATAAGAAAATTAAAGTATGGGTTTTTCTGTGACTTTTGGTGCTTATTACAACAGGCTAATTACACTTGATCGTGATCAGGTCTGGAGGAGCAATTGTGTTTCAATGCCACCCGTATCAATGCGTCTTATTTCTTATTTACTTGTGTGATATAATAATGAAGAACACAACTGTGTTTTAATTTTTGTTTTTTTTTTGTTTTTCTATCACAGATAACCAACCCCAAATTTGAAATGCACTTGTTACCAATTTTTGAATATAAAACATGAAATACGTTGGGCGGATCGAACCGAACCTACCCGGTCGGCGCTATCTTGAAGCAACCCGGAGAGCTCGAGGTCTAAGGTGAGCTTCAAATAGATTCAGGCGTGTTTGGTAGGTTTCTAGAATTTGGTGTGGCCGGTCGGAGTCGAAATCAA